>UXGD01002894.1:0-23116 GCA_900474315.1 Torymus auratus | reverse complement strand
GCAACAAGAAAGTAAAGTCACTGTTCTTAATTATGACTATGATGTAGTGCTGGAAGTTTTTCGTTTCATCTATACCGAACAAATAAAGGATGTTGAAAATTTGGAGCCGTGCGAATATTAGTGCACGCTTGAAAACCTAGGCGTGCGAAAAAGTAATATTTTTTTTTTCTATTTACAAAATAAATATAATTACTTGAAATTTTAGCAGAATATTGCCCCCAACTAGTGTCATAAATGGTTAAAATTTCAAGTCGATAAATCAACAATTCTCTGAAAAAACACAATTCAAAAATTTAAGAAACAAATTTTTAACCTCAAATATCTTCGTTAGAAATGAACCGATTTTTTTGGGCAACGAACTCGAATCGAAGATATAAAAAAGCTATCTCTGTGCCAAATTTCAAGACGATTGGATAATTGTTACCGTCCGGCAACGAAAAACGAAAATTTTTTCTAAAATAATTTTTTCTCTGAAGCAAATGAAGATAATCACTTGAAATTTTAGCCGAATATTGGCCCAAATAAGTGTAATAAGTGGTTAAAAGGGAACCTCCAGTATAATAAAAATCTCTCTCTCTCTCTCTCTCTCTCTCTCTCTCTCTCTCTCTCTCTCTCTCTCTCTCTCTCTAAAAATTTAACTGCACGCAAAGAAATATCGACGTGAATTAGCCGATCGGCATCGCCCCGGCCGCAGGGGTTTTGGCATATACATGTGTTTTTCTTTTTTCTTTATTATCAACAATATTGGCTTGTTTTATATCAAACTTGATATACAGAGGTGGATATAATTTCAAAAAATCAACAGAACTATACTAAACTTGAAACATAATTTGAAAAAATCAACAGATTTACACAAAACTCGATATGAGTTGAAAATAGTCTAATATAAGATTTAGTTATATTAGATATTCATACTATGTGGTTTGTGAAATATTGAAAAAGGTTCAAATTCATGATGCCGAAAGGCACCATCCCGACCGCCTGGAGGTTAATAAAATTGTAAATTACACCATTTGAAAAATTTTAAGCATATTTCTTAGAAAAATTTATACTAATATTTTACTTTTAGTTATTATACATTGCTAGTTTCACACGTTATTTTAGCTGCTTCCACACGCCAGAAAAGATCTACGCGGATCAGCTCGGTGGAGTCGATCGTGAATCAGTCCTGTAGCATCGTGCTGGTTTACGTCAGGCACATCATGACCGTTCAAGCTCGGTCTACCGAGCCGAATCAGCTAGGTAGAGTCGGTCGTGAATCAGTCCTGTGCCCGACACCAGCTCGATGCTACAAGACTGATCCACGACCGCGCTACGGAGCTAATTCACGTCGATATTTCTTTGTGTGCAGTTCTTCAAATTTCTTTTTTGGCCCAGAACCAATTTTTGAGCATGTAAATATGTTACAAAAGAAGAGCTTTTCAAGTGCAAATGTATTAATACATTGGATTTTTACGAAGATAAACATAAAATACGAAAATATGTAAAATCCCCATGTTATTTAAATGGGGAATGTTGACGCTTACAGGCACGTGTTAATGACCTCCAAAAAAATTCTGCAAAGTGGCAAACTACTTTTTTTTTACCAAATATTCGATCTAGGGCGCTACTCCTTCGAATAAAAAAAATTGGAAAATAACGGACACCCTAATGTACATACATGCAAAGAACCACCCTTGCACGCAAACACTCATGAACCCACACACAGTTTGTTTGAAATTATTCTTACCATCTGAGCAAAAAAGATGAAACTATTCACGGCAACTGCAGTAATCTTTCTAGAATCTAGTCCGAGTAATCGGAAAAAAGTAGACATTAAGTTCGGTGGTTCAAATGATTTCTTTTCTGGTGTGTCAGAAAAATCTGCATCGTCTCCCCGTTTCTTTTGTGGTTGTTTGTGTCTCAAACTTTTCGAGACCAAGTCTGCTATGTCTCTAGCAGTTTCTAAATAATTCTTAGCATTTTGCAGACCAGCTTTGATTTTGTCAAAAACACCTGAAATTTGATATTAATCTTATGTATTTACTCAAAACGTCTATTTCTATATGTTACATATTGTATATTTGTACTTTAGTATTAAAAAATATCAGTTATTACAAAATAATGAAAATATTATTATTTATACAAAATTCACCACCTTCACTGACTCCTACAGCAGAAGATACTAACAGAATAAATATTGTAACGTGTAAAACAATAGCAGGTGACATCTTACCGTAGCGACTCTTACAGCCCAACTGCAGATTTGAAGTACGTTTAAATCTGTGTCACGCAGCTGTACAATAAAAATGAGAATAATTACAGTGGACACTCTTCGGAAAATTGTTTTCCGTCCACATCGTCAAAAAGTGCCGTTCTCTGACGTGTGCACTTGTCGCTCTGCTGCTCATGCAGGAGCCATAATTACGAATAGCCGTCGTCTGAGTCTCGCACCTTCCGCAGTTTGAGATTACAACTGACCGGTGTAAGAATCTTACGGGATCTTTATACAACAACGTACTAATTTTGTTGTATTTCACATACTATAAAAGTTTTATGTAAAGCAGTTCCAATCAAGCAAATTTAGTGAATGTTTTTGTTGCTAATACAACCCTAAAGCCTTATAATGACTTTGACATATATTTTATATATGGTTATTACGGTTATATATATATTTTTATCGCCATCCGTTGCATCAAATACAACGACAAATATAAATTTTTATTTAGACGAAGTTCGTAGTTTAAGTGAACTACCACTGGAAAAGTTAATTAAAATAAAATCTTCTTTTGGAACAAAAAGTAAGCAAGAAATTATTTTTACCTTTTATTATCTTTATGAAATTATCACGCCCTTTTTATAAAAAATTGGTTATTTTAATATTTAAACGTTTATACATTGTGTTATTACAGTTCAATAGGTACAGATTGTAGATAGGAAAAAGTAGGGAAATGTTAATGCATTGATCAATTTAAGTGCAGCTAATATTTTTATGTTTAGATACAATATTTACACTGTGAGCAAAATATAATAGAAACTCTTATTTATCAAACAGTTAAAATTAGTAAAATTTAAAATTCAATATTGTATATAACAAATAACTCTACGTCTTTCAAATATTACATGTATTATTATTGTTACAACCATTTAATGTTTGTATTTATGAAATGAAAACCTTATACAAATATAGATATCGATGACTACGATTCTGGACCCGAGGGTAGAACTTCATCCGCTGTGTCACTACCTATGACAATGCCGATGAGAAGGATGGGCAATAAACCGATTCGTCGATACGAAGAATGGGATGACAAGGGCAAGGATTCGAAGATTTCGAAGATTTTTCAGCTCACCGTGACAGCTTTATCATTTTTAGCATTTGGCGGCTACCTGTTAACTCTAATCATCACTGCCATAAGGCGAAATCAGAACAATACCAATCAGAGCAGCGTTATAGTATTATCGGTAACGTATATTCTAAATCTTTTAGCATTAACAAAAGTTTCTTAACAGTTTTTTATCCAAAATGTTTTATCTGATAAACAACACTAAATATGATTTACAATAATTGAAAGAACTTAGAACAACTGGACACAATCACTCAATATAACTAGTGTAGTTCATTTCATTTGCAATAATTTAATAATATATATTAGATTTTATATTTACACAATAGTTCTGTTCTTGACCAGCAGTTGATCTATTTACTATTGACCTTAATTTTAACACATAAGTAGTAAGCAATTTTTATACAATAGAAATAAATTGTAATACACCCGGACGATGATAAAGTAATTATTGTTGAATCATAATATAATTAAATCCTCAATTTTTTGATGGACAATGTTACTGTTGCATAAATTATTATCATTGGAAATAATATTTTATTTGTAATTATAAACCGTTTCTCGAATTCTGAGAGCTGTCGCACAAAGCCAAACTTGTTATTTAACTTTGGCATTATATATTTAAAAAAACCTATAGATAAACAAAAACAAAATTTGAAAAATGCCACATTACGTAATATCGCGCTAACTTCAAAATATAATATCGTTTTGCAATTTTTCAAATTTGTCTTTACTTTTCGTTTTTTTTTTTAAATTTTTTGTCAAGTTAAACAGTTTGTTTTTCTTTGTTCTTTAACTTTGAGAATTTGAAAATCGGCTAATAATAATACATTTTTATAGTAAAATATTGAGCTTGATAGAGCGAAATCTCTCAGTGTAAAACGGCATTTCTTTAAAAAAGTTTTTGAAAAAGTCATATTCCTACAGACTTAAGGTAGTTCCTCAGCCCGAAAAGGTGTTGGAAAATAATTTTTGTTATGGTTCGGTCAAATCTAATCGGAGGGGTAACAATATATGTTATTATAGGGATAGTTTAAGAACTCCCCTACCTTTAGCAAAAAAGCAGCCAACAAATTTAGAATGTTTTAAAAAAAGAATACATGAATTTTTGCAGTATTTTCCATCGCGCATTTTTTTTGAGGAAATAATTCTTGAAAACGAGTTCTTAACATAGACTCTTAGGGAAGATTACATTTATGTGATCTTTAAACATAAAAATTCCTTACAAAAAAGCAAAAATAAAATAGGTGAAAATGACGCATGGCATGATGGAGAGTCCTTAAGGAATTTTATATAGAATTACAGGAAGAAAATTTCAGAAATATAGTACACGTGCGACTTAAAATTCTATAGTTTATACAAATTAGTCTGTAACTTTATAAACCATTGTGAATAGTTTTGAAGTCATCGGATATTTCCAAAAATTTTCCTCAGTAATTCTATATAAAATTGATATATTAAAATTGTATGAAAAACAAAAAAGATTCGGAATTTCACTGACAAAAGATAAGTGGAAAAATTATAAGAACGCCCAATAATAATTACCGATACTGCGCATATAAAGCCGACCACAGACAGTTATAAGTGACCTAATTAATCTTACAATAATATTTACAGTTTGCGTAAGGAAAATTACAAAACAAAAATGGAAGAAATTGCTAAATATAGTATGGTAAAACTGAGAATTTACAAATTTTACTCCATATAATTATTAAACGTCTTTAGACTACGCAAGAATTTTTCCTGTACAGCTGATAGACTTTACAAGTCCGTATTGTAATTTTTCGAATATAGATATAGCGATGCACAGTGCTGGGCTCGCTTATGAGTCATAATCAATTCTATAGCCAAAGAAGACTCTCGTACCGCTATAAACAATGTTATTGCAAAGAAAGTAACTTTAATTAATATTTTAAATGATTATAAATATATTATTTTTTCAATCGTGACATTATTTTGAAAATATAGATGAAAATAAATCAATTGTACTATTATTAATGTTAATGTAAGATACATAGACGATTCGGATCACCTTCGGTAAATAGTACTTTGTGGCGCAGTTGGTTAGCTTTTATCGCCTGTCAACTTCCCAAACAGAAAATGAATAAAGCACGCCCTAAGTAAACGTAAGGGCCTGAATTAAGGTTTGCCGCAATGACCCCTACCAAGGTGCGTAACGGGGAGCGTGTATCGCCCAAGTGCGGACTGGTGGAGCCTTTAATATTCTTGATAGTCGCCTTACAAAAATATTCAGTAATGCAACTAGGAGTACGCGAGTGGCCCGCGTTTGGCCCTGATATGTGTTGCCATGGCCTGCAGGCGTATGCCTTATGTAGCTCTGATTAGGCCTTAATGTTTCAATTATATGTTTGAATTTCGTAGCTTAAAAAAATTTTTCTTCAAATATTCCTTATTATACGTCTGTGATAATTTAAAGAAAGTTTATTTAATTATTTTAGATAACTTGTACGCTTACAAGGCGGTATTATTTAAAGCAGTAAATTACCGAACAGTGAAACATATGGCATATGCCCGGATATGGCTAGCGGGGCCGGAGGTACGACGCCCCATTACGCGCCTTATTAGAAACCTCGCGCGGTGACTTTTCAGGACCTTGTGATTTTTTTAAGGTAACGGTCAAGGCCCTTATGTTAGTCCTAAGTTAATTTCTGTTCGGGCGAAAGCTACAAGGTTCGATTCTCCACTCCGGCTGGTTTTTTTCATCGTGAAAAATTCGATTTTTAATTTATTATTTAACATTTCTTTTTTTTTCATGTAAAAGTGTCAAATTGCTTAGAAATTTTTTTTTTCTATATTTTTCGAAGTAAATAGAAAATTACAATACTGGTTTATAAAGAGTAAGTACCAAACTGCTAGTCTATGCTCAGTTTCCTGAAACTTTATGGTAATTTTTACTGAGTGTTCTTGTAATTTTTCTATAGAAATGTAGTATTAGTATACTAATTTTCTCTCGTAGTGTACAATGATATAATTTTATATAAGTTTTGGATTTTTTCAAAAGTGACACATTTAGAAGCACATTTCTTATTAAACTATTCAAACAATTAAAAATAAAATAACAGATAACATACCTATATGTCCAAGTTTTAGGATTATTATATTCACATGGTACTACATTTTTGGAAACTAGCATATAATCAGTTAAAATTTCGCAAAGTTTCGGTCAATAAATATCAACTTAAAATTTAACAATACGTATAAATTAAACATTTGAATTTATCACGTAACAAAATACGTATTTCTGTTAGGTAATTTTGATATGAAATATAATTACGTATCAAAATTACGTAATTATTTTTAACCACTTCGATTCAATGAACCTTGTAAGACGTAATAGTATATTACGTTCCTAGGCCGGGAAGTAGGATATTACAGTCGCGTGTAGTCGCGAATATGATATTCTATTTTCCGGCGGAGGTGTGAATACTATTTTTCTTCATACCCTGGTCCTGAAATTGTAGGTTATAGTCACGTCATATACTGAAAATATGTGAATGTAATATGCAACTTCCCGGCCGCAAAACGTGCATGTTTTGGGGAACTTTCGGCCGGGGTATGATGAAAAATTCTTGTTATATCTTAAACTTTTGGACATTTTAAAAGTAAATTATTTGCGTGAACTGTAATTCGTTATTCTATAATTTTTGGAAATAGTCTTGACCAAGTAATTGGGCACTTGAAAAAACTTTTTTTCAGAAAAGTTTGACAACTTATTATTTTTAAATTTATGCAAAAATATGAACTCCTATTGTTATTTAATGTTATATTAATAATAAACATTATAATTTGACTTATTTTCAGAGCCTCCAAAGCCTGCAAAAAATTAAACGTCCTAAACGAGGTCTTTTCATAATTGATCCTGTAGAAAATGATTTTGACACCGAACGTTTATATAGAGGAATGGTTTTACTTTCAAGCGAATATGGAAGTCAATATCGCCTATGATGATTTATAAAGAAAATAAAAGAAATAAAAAAAATATATATACTTCATTTTTTTACGTATTATTCGAGTATGGAATGTAATAAATTTTGAAATAAATATTTAAATGAATAATTTTTTCAATTTCTACAAAATTAGAAAAATTAAGATTATTATAAAACATTACATGAGACAAGTTTTACTTCACTCGTTATATCATAAATATACGTATCACGAGAGATCGGATAAAATCTTAAAACCTAATAAAATCGAATAGAGAGCCGCGATATGTGTACATACTCTCGAAGATTATTCTCGGTCTGCTGGGCACTTATGGAAAGAGAAAGAGGGCTGCGTGCTATGCAAAGCATCAGCTCACTGGCTGTTTAAATAAACTCACGATTGTATACAACAGAACTTCCATATACAAAGATAACCATGTGGCTAGATGTGTCTCTCTCAACAAATATAATGAGGAGAATACTGCGCGTGTGATTTTTTTGTAGAATAAAGACAGAAGAACTCGTCGATTACATGTCACGTGCCGTATCCTAGATTTATCGTGAGCTTGCAAATTTCAAATAGACAGCTGTTTATGTACCTGGTAAAACAGTGTAGTGTGAATTAATTTGCACTCGACGACACCTCGTTTATGTTCACCCTGATTGTGTCTGCTTGCATGTGTGTCGGAGGTAGAGTGTATTTTATCTATTATTGCATTCTGTTTACGCAGAAGCTATGGTTAATATAGTCGAAATGTGTTAAATGCATCCAAATATATTTTTTGTAATATTTATCTCCTTAAATATTCAGAATTACATATCACAAAAGTATTCTATAATAGTATTCTAAAATTAATCTTTATCATTAATCTTAAAGAAAGCAATTCATGGGAAATACTTTTTTTTATAGAGCAATTAATTAATTTCTGCTTCAATTTTATATTTATTGTTATGTGTTTGTTTATATTTATACAAGAGATTCCATTTGAAATACAAAGAATTCAAGTAAAAACATATCGTAGATTTAACTATTTAAACTTTGTAAATCATTCAAATTTTGGTTAAGTACTTTGCCAGAAATTCTTATAAGGTATGTGAAAAACATCGGTGCACACGAAAAAAGGATTGATTATTCTAACCAACTAAAGGCACGCTGATTACTAAACACACAATCTTTTTCTTTTTTTTTATCAACTCAGATGGTTACGGAAAACCAATTTTTTGGTTTCTGAAACCAACCATATTTTTTTCATGTAAATTTATTTAAACTGAGCTTTCTCATATTTAATACATCTTTGAGATTATAAATTTATACTGAGAGAAACTTCTGGTCACTGTTACTATAAAAGTACTAGATTTTATAGTGCTACTAGATCAAACACGCGCTACGCGAGCGGAGATGAACTGTGCTTCGAATCCAATGTTCGAAAATGGAAAAATAACCATATCAGAAAAATATACACAACATTACTTTGCCATGCACATAACAACAGCATGACAACGCTTCTGACCAATCAGATTGCGAATAAAACGTAAAATAAAATAGCCATCAATTTTAATAAAGGGGAATATATATTGATATAATCATACAAAATTGTAGCGATTGTAAATCAAAATATGACTACCCTGGCTATGAAAGATAGTAAATGATAACATCTTTTACACGATATTTATAACATAACATCAAATTTTTCTAAAAAGGACCCGAAAACATTGTCACACCAACTAATGGTAACTTACTATAATAGATAACATTTGGAACTAACATGTGATGGTTGTTTTTAAAATATTATAGTACTGTAGACTATAAGAAAATCATGTAAATCCAACAAGATTTTAGATTACTATGGCAAGTAAGTTATTTTTACTGCACCTTTTTCTCTCGGTGTACGGGAACAAATGGAACCTATTACAGTTCTGGTGAAAATCCACTTGATTATTTGTTTAATAAATAACTCTTTTCTCACATTATATTCACATTTTTCACAATGAAGAATAGGATAAGTTGTGAAACAAGCTAAATTTTAAATATATCATAAAATCTGGTTTAGCTGGGAAGAATGAAAAAACTGTTTACTATTTTTTAGTCATATAAAATGTTCAGTAATATACTTTTTGTTATGACGATGTGCAAGACAAACAGAATTAGATTGATAAATAGAAATTTTGCAGAATTGTTCGTAGAAACCGTATGACAAATGACTTCTGGTTTACGTCTTTTGTTTATATTGGTGCAAGTTTGAGGTTTGTTTCCTACATGATCGAATTTAATTGAATAAAGACGAATATTTTCTAGGACTGAGTCTATTTTTAATTATATTAAATGGGCATACTATAGAAAGGAATCGTTTCAACATAGCCACAAACTACAAAATTATGATTCTATCAGATTACAGCTTGTTATAAATTGTATTAAAAAACATGTCGTTAATATTCTTTTATGGTCTAAACTTCTCTAGATCAATAAGACTATATTTTAATAAGTAAAGCTTATTCTTACTATTTCTTATTAGTGTGAAAGATTAATAAAATTTTGTATAAATTATACAAGATAATTTTTACTATTTAAATACTCAATGTGATTGGTTATTTGAAAAAGCGCGAATATTTGAATTTTTTTATAGATTAAAAATGTGCTAGATTTGAATTTTGAAACTCAAGTATTTACTATAAATAATTAAAATAAAATAAAAGCATTTGTTTTGCTTGAAACATGTGTCTAATTATCTTATCATTTAAACTAATTAAAATTAAATCATAGTGAAAAATAGTGTTCATAACCACAAAAACAAAATAGTACGCGCGAAGCACGTTTGTATTTTGCTAGTATAAGTAAAATTATGATGATTAAAAATCGGTCTTGGAAATAAATTCTTATTTGATAATTCAAAAAAATTTTGTATTTGATGTTATTAAGGTAACTCTAGGTAATGAGACATCTGTAGGCGGAAAATTTATTGCATGTTTTTGCAAGCGTGTTTAGAAAAAACTTTTAAAGGGACATCAAAATAGTAATATAGTAATAGAAATAGTAATATTAGATATACAGTACGTCTTCTACAAAGAGAAAAAATGGTGGACAACATAGGAGTAATTTTGATTTCACACAAAAGTAAATTATATAATACATTACGCTACGAGCAAAAATTATACTATTGTTTTTCCAAAAAAGTTTCTGTATAAATTTGAATATAAGGAACAAAGAGAAACCAGCAATATCTAAAAATCGGATGAAAATAATATAATTGCAATGTAGTTTTAAATTAACAATATGTGACAATAAGTGTTAAATGATCTCTCTAGTAACTATGGTACACTGCAGCACTTTAGTTACACGTAGTTCCTCTATAGAATAATCAGATATTAACAAAAAATGATATAACTATAGTTAAATAATCCCTAAATTATAACTGAGAGTTGACAAAGCTTTAAAAAAGATAACTTTTTATATTGTTAATGTTTTCATTAAAATTGATTAAAACATTGTACATCATTATTGAATATTACATTCACTTTGTCATTATTAAAAATTGTAAAAAACATTTAAATCGAAAAACGAATATAAATATAAAACATTATCTCACAAAATAGATTCGAGTTTTAGAAAACGTTTATTATTGTTATCCTCTCAAATAAGAGGGAGTTCACATAAATAGTCCAAGAACATAGATAAAAATTATTACAATGGCTCGAGAAAAACGTTTAATTCCGAAGCGCAGCTATTCTTAACAACAATGTGCGGTCGGCGTTTATTTACTCAGCATCCTCGACTTCGCCCGCGAACGCTGCGTCGACAGAGCAGAGTAAGATTCCAGCGTAACGCCCACTTAGTCCCGACAGAGGACCAATCAGAGAATAGCTCGAACATCTTCGCCCCAACGACGACGGCTTTTTCCTCGTGGAGAAAATTCGTTTATGACCATTCTAGCATGCCCCACTCTCATTCACAGTCATTCTACTGCTCCGTCTTTTACGGTTAATTTGAAAAAGATCCACAGATGGATAATAATATTGTAATGGCTTGTAATAATCACCTTAACTAGAGAGGTCGTTCAATAAAATTTAGAGCAGTAAACATTTAAATGTATTTGTTATATTCACGGATTTAAACTATATAGTTTGTTATGAGTATTTGAATTTGTGATGCAAACTAAGATGTCATCTACAAATCGTAGTGTGAAGAAATTAAGTTTTGGAGTTGAGAAAATACTGATGATGGAAGCAACGTCAAATGATTCCGGTGAGCTTTCTAAAATTTCATTTTATTTTCTTTATAAATTATAATGTGAATTTTCTAATTCATTAAATAAAATAAACACAAAAAAAAATTCTTATTTATAAATAACTACTTGCATATATTTAAAATATATATTTGTAAATTTCTAAGAAAAAATTGGCTAGTGTAAGCAAGTTTTTTTTTTATTTTATATTATTCATTTTGGCATTAATAAGTGAATTTTAATAAAAGTCCGATCATTATTTTCAGAAAAACCGATAATTTCATCGTATCCTTTGTATTCTGCATTTTATACGAACCCGGGAAGTTGCAGAACGCGTGATTTTGGACAAAGTTCTACAAATTTTCCTTATTTTCAACCTTATGATCCAGGAACTTTAACACCATTCGTTTATCACTATGGGAATAAATATGGAGGTACCGGAAACCTAGTTCGACCAACACCAATTCACACTGCATCAAAGGGTATATCAAAGATGTTTTAAATCAATTATGTATATGTAGAGGATGTTGTAATATATGTTACCTGTAATTAAAAAAAATAAATAACACGTTATAATTGCTTGCAAAAATTAAATTTAAAGCAAATTACTAATTTTTTTAGTAATAAAGAAGATTTTGAGAATTGGAATGAAAAGTAAAAGAGATTCTTTAAAATGAATTAGGGCCAATACTTTATTCAGAGTTTCTTCTTTATTTTATTAAATAAAGAATGTGAAAAAAATATTCGAATAGCTTATAGTTTCTAACCTCAAAATTTAATATTGATTAAGGTTAATGTACTGCAGTATTATATCAATTATTAAAAATGCATTATAATTAAAAGAAAAACATTTTCGGGTTATAACGAATACATAATTTTTAGCATGTTAATAAAAAAAGTACACGGAGCTCGCGCAGCGAGCACGTATTTAGCTAGTGGATTGAATGTTTAGTTATGTCAGTAATGATTAAACTTTAAATTAAAATAATTAATGTATGTAAAATAATTATGAAACTCTGGTTATTGAAATCGGCGTGCATATTATTCTCGTTCTTTCTTTTAATATTAATTTATAACAGAAATTCAGATATGTATAGAAAAAATACCAGAATGTGTAAAAAGTGCGTTTAATATATTTACACAATTTATATATTATATATTTTTACCGATCTATCTTTTTTTACATTGTCGAATATTATAAAAAGTTTTTATAAAATTTTTAAGAACGTTAAATTTTCAAATATACGAAAACATAAAAATTGATAATAAAATGTATAAAATGTGTGAAATTTACTATTAACAATATCTCACAATTTCTTACAATGTTTTCAAAATTGACTCTTTACATTGCATTTCTATATATTTTATAATTTCCAACTGTTTAAAAGTTTCTTATACTTAAATTAAAATTAACTTAATTTAAAATAAAGTAATTGCAAAGTATTAAAGTACTCCTATTATGTGTAATATCAGTATAGTATTTAAAATAATTGTTATATTTTTTTCAAATATTAAAATTATATTAGAATTCAAAGTGCCCACATAGAATATATACAAGTAAAATAATATACTGATACAACAACCGAATAATCATATATTAAATAAAAAAAAGATATGTAATACATTTACTACTATATTTTTTATTTTCAATTTGTAAAAAATTTGGTTTATCATTTCATTCATATACAAACGATTACAGGTATCTAATAGAAATAATTAATTTCAGTATGATCATCGATCTTGTTTTTTAATATCTATATATGATTGTGAATTCGCTGTAACCAACATAACCAATAGCCAAAGTAAAATTTTAAGTAACTTCATCGATTCACACTTTCAGATTAATATATTTGAACATGAGGAATAGTAGGCCCAAAATTTATTGAAATTTAGTATTTGGGATGAAGACCTATATTAGCAGCTAATTTAGTATGATCACTGTGAGATAATATAAAGCAAGCCTTTCGCGCCATTAACAAACGCCACCATGTGCGCCACTGTCCTGTTTTACGGATTCTTGCGCACAGGCAATTGGGGCAAAATATTTACGAACGAGCGTATTCCCGTGTTTCCTGTCTGCGTTTAAAGCGACATCTTAAGTGCCATCGAGATTTATGTTTCTTCTAAACAACTGTCTCACCCTTCGTTTACTTGGATACTTGTAAGCATGGTTAAACAAATTCTGAAGCTCAACTATTTAACTTAATTCATTATTTCTAAACTTCTTTAAATTGCTTTGATTTAATACAAGAATACTAAATTTTGCGATACGAAATACGATGCGGACAAATCTTTTTTGAAGTAGAAAAAGTTATATTTAAAATTTTTGTTATGGCTTATTAAAATTTATTCTAAGCAATATTGAAAAGAGTGAAATTTCCAAAAATATAATATCAACAATAAATACAAAATCTATAGTAGAAGAAAGGCTTTACAAAAACGAGAATAATAAGTATACGTGAAAATCTGTCAAAGTGATCTCGGGTTGAGAGAACTCAAGTGTTTAAACTCGTGCACATGTTGTATACCTTAGCGGGACTGTAAATCAAACAGAAGTGACCCATCTTTGGGGGGTCTCAACCTGCAGCCGAGAATCCATCTAAATAGATATTTCTTAACGGAGCTCCAAGAGCCCTCTCATCTTTGAGCTCGCTTTGATTATTACCCCACTAAAGACGTGCGGTCGATTTCTATACACAGATACTTAATTGTTTTTCAGAATCTCATTTTATGATCCCCTTCGCAGAATTCCTTTTCTTTGATCTTTTCCTGTACTTAAACGATTTATACCCGCTATCCTCTTGGTTTCGCTTATAAACCAAGAAAAAAACATCGATCAAAATATTGACGAAAGAAAGATTCGCATGATTCCATTTCCTTCTGCATATCTTTTTTTAGAAACCGTTTTGGCGCCTGCTATAACGACTACAAACCGCAGCGAGAACGTCGGAGGTAGACGCAGATCCTGGTCGAGGGCTGTATTCAGTGCGTTACAACGCAAAGGCCTGGAAAAACGATTTCTTGTTCAAAAGTACATTGCCAAGCCTGATAGGCGAGCGCTGGCAGCGACCTTAGGTCTTACTGATGCTCAGGTTAATTATACTAAAATGAAAATAAATTTATATAATTTCTTTTAGTATAGCAAGAATTTAAATACTGCTATTTTTGTTTATTATTTAATAATATTATTATTATTTAGTTTAAATATTTAACTTCATCTTCTAACATTTTAATTTTTTTGTTTGTAGGTTAAAGTATGGTTTCAAAATCGTCGAATGAAGTGGCGTCATTCTACTAGAAATGAAAAATCTTCTGAATCTCATGCGACGCAGTTTAAAGAATCTGCTTCATCAATTCAAAATTTACAACATCTTTCAGAGACAAAGAGTTCAGATAACGAAGACATTGATGTCGAATCCGATGTTTAAGACCTTTAGGCATAATAAAACAAACACTTTGCTTATAATGTAAATTTATTTGTAAAAACAATCTATTCTCAGCAGATATAGTCATCTGTTTTTAAAAAGTGAACAAAAACTATATTTAAGGATGTGTGATAAAATCAATACGAAACGATGTGCAATTAATTGATATTTTAAGAAGGTACAGATCGAAAATAACAGAATGTACGAAAATATACGCTGTAATTGTCATGCGAATTCCCGTGACTTAGGGATCCGAGTGATGGTGAGTTAGCGAAATGATAAATATCCTGATACGTACTCTCTACTTGGTATCATAGTAATATTTAATTGTAGTAGCCCGAATGTGTATTTTTTACATTCTATATTAATAAAGTATATTTTACTTTAATATAGTTATTAATCAAATTCTTCTACTAATTTTCTTAAATTGTCGAATTTCACCTTTTTATCACATATTTTATACCTTGTCCAATCAAGTATTATTCTCATTATGCTTAGTTTCTATTGATGGCATATAATTGTGGTGTAAACAGAGACTATAACAATCTTTTATATATTTCTCAGTTAAATATTATTATCAGTCAGAGAACTCGCAAGTAATTTCTATATCCTGATGTATAAAGTATCATCATATCGAAATAATTTTTTATTTAAATTAATTTGATATATATTAAAAACTTTAACGTCGATCAATATGATATGTACATTTTATTAGAGACACGGGTTTTCACAACGTATGTGGTCTTGTATAGAGACCGCGCGAACTTTTGAAGTAAACCTATGGTAAAATATATCTATATATATGTATATATACATATAGATATAGAGATATACTCCGTAAACTCTATTTTGGCGTTATCAACCCCTACGCACGGTCTCTATAATAAGTAGTACTTACATCCGAACAATGAATAGGTTTCATTAAGAAATTAAAATATCTCCATTTTTGCTTGTCTAATTATTTACTTATTATTATTTTTTGAGAATTTTCTATTGTGTCAGAGAATAACTTTTATTAAAATGTGTTTTTCTTTATTTTACGTCGAAATATCAATTAGCTTTTCTTATCCTCAAAAGGTCTAATATTATCTAATCGTAAGAAAGCATTTATGACATAACAAAAAATTCTTTATCACGAACTTCATAATATTTGACAGGTTATGAGTTGATGTAAAAATATATACTTTGAAAGACACGAATATGTTCCAGTGCAACAGTAGGTACTTAAAATTAGTTCGCTCTTCTTACCGCGAATAGTTAACGTCATAGTTATCCTCGCGCTTTAAAATGTCAATTAAACTGTTCTAAATATTATATGCATATTGACAGAAATCTGTAAAAAAGTTAAATAACTTAATGTTTTGTCTTATAAACTGCATGAAACAGGTAATCAGGCATAATAAATCGTGTTCATGATAAATCTGAACTTTATAATACAGGAGCGTTTATCTTTACACGTGATCGAATTTCATTGCAATTGAGTTGTCATAGCAACGGCCAATTTTTGCATTTGTTTATTCACAAATGAAGGTAATGTCAAGATACATGTTGTATCGATAACTCTTGTGATCTTTATAATAGCTATTCAACTTGTACTTACATAAGATTATCATTAAAAACTTTATTTTTTTTCATTGTACGTTAAAAAAAATAAAGTATCATAAAAATCGTTATTATATCCGTAGAAAATGCAACCAGCACTTTCTCGTATGTGCTCTTCACATTTATCTGCATTGGGGTTATGCAATCGAGGATTTTATAAATCATCTCCAAGACTCACTAATCCTGCAGCTTTTATAGAAAGGCAAGAGCGCGTTAAACTCAATAATGAAAATGACATTAGTAAGTAAAAACATTTTATCATATTTCAGTTCGTCACTATATGACAATGCCGTCATTTTACATTTAATTGCATAGTAACATCTAATTGAATATGTTAAACATGATTCATATGCGGCTTTATTTAAATTCAAATTAATTAGTTGAAATAAAAACAAAAATAGTTAAAAATGTTCATGTTTTTATCAATAATGTAAAAAACTTTGTTCTTAACCTAACGAAACAAGTTGATATATCTATACTGTAAGCTAGTGCGAGTATACATCCATAAACGAAACTTACAATGACGCAGATGCAACGCTATCGGAGGGGTCTCGCACGTCCGTGGCAGCGGTGGCTGTACAGCCAGGGTCATCGGCAGCGAAGCTCCTCGACTCGCTGAGCGTCGAGAGGGCGGCCGACGTAAAAGTCACCGCGGTGAAGGAGGCGGCACCGGTGGCGACGACGCTCGATCGAGACAGCCCGCTGCCGTTCGATGCGGTGCCCGGTCCAGCGGTACTCAAGCTCTGGGAAAAGTACTGGAGATACGTGCCGCTACTTGGTACGCAACTGTTTCGCAGTCTGCTAATCAACAAGCTCACCGAGGGTACGGAATGCCCGCCGGCCTCGAGTCGCGCATTTACTTTTCGGAGCTGTTGAGGATATTTCCTCTCTCTAAAATTGCGCTTTTTTAAATTTGTTTCACCAGGAAAAAGATTTTATGATATTAAAATATTAAATATAATAAATAAACGCGTATAAGGACTTTTTATTGTCGTAACTATGGAAAACATACGCGTGAGCCGAACAAGATTTCAAACTTATTTATGAGTAAGATAATGAATTTATATTAGAAAAACAGATTTAATAATTAATTTTGTATTTATTTAAGAACTAAATACTTTCCATCAAAATTCGAAATAGAAATTCCTACAAATAATTGCGCTACTCTGAATTAACATATATATGTTTAATATTTTTGTATTCATTGCAATGATTTCCTTTTTAGGACGTTTATTTTGGAATCGGAATGTAACTCCTCTACGATACTTATTTAATGAATACGGACCAGTTGTGCGATTAAACGGACCATTTAGCGGAAATATCGTATTGATTCACAGGTGCATTATAAAAGAATTAACTATAATCTGCAAAAATGTTAAGCTACGATAAAATTCTAATATCTTTTAATATTCTTTTTAAATAATGCTATTGAGTAGACCTGAACACATCTCAAAAGTGTTTGACGAAGAGGGTGATTCACCCGTTAGAAGTGGAATCGATATACTCCAGCATTATCGGTTAAACTATAGGAAATATCGATTCGCTGGGCCTTTCTGCGCGTAAGTTTCAATACAAGTGTTTCCTTAATGATAACTTGTATCAACGCATAAATAAATTATTCAAATATGTTCAGAAATTTAGTAGCAAGCTTCAACTTTATTTTCAATTTGTTTTATTGAAACAGAAATAGTAAAAGTCTTTTAGCTTCATGTTATTAGTTCATTAAGAAGTCAAAACATGTTAAAGTAGGTAATATTATTATTAACTTAACTTTATTAACTTCTTTCTTAACTTTATTTTAACGATTATATATTTTTACCAAAGTCATCATGTAATAAATAGATACGGATTAGGCCAATACAAAAATTATCATTTCCTTTTTACTTTAAACGTGCTAAATATTGTTTTAATAGTTGTAGAATATGTTAAATATTTTATTTTTCTCACAAATAATATGTAAAGTATAGTATAGTAAAATAACAAATTATTTTATAGATTAGTTAGCTAGTGTTTATTTGTAAGTTCTTGCATTACGATGCAACTGATAATAATACATTTTAAAATAACAGTATATAATACTTTAATAAATTTTGTTGAGTTTTTATAGATGGTGTACATCACCTTCAGTATATTTTTAAATTGGGCACTGAAATTGAGATTTTAATGAGATTTATTTCGTCGTTAAAATTATTTTTGTATATCTATATTTATGCATGCGAACGTAACTCTAATATATAGATATGCATAAATAATGTTTTGCTTCCCATGTCTCACAAGCACCGCCCATTTAACTATAAGGTAAAAACTAATGAGTAGTCATGTATTTCGAAAATTATATTGACAGGCAAGGATCACAAGTCGATGAATGGTTAGAAACAAAAAAAGCCATGGAGGCACCTGTTTCAGAGCAAATTAACAAACAATTCGGAAAACTTGAAATGGCATGCGACGAACTCATACTTAGAATTCGACAGATTAAAAACCGTCAAGCTGAGGTATTATTACGATTAAAAGATACACAGATGTATCGAATGCATATTTATATCTATAGAAAATTATTAGAATTTTTTAATGCACATTGACAAGTATTATTATTATTTAAACTAACTTTTTTCATAAAGAAATATGTTTGTAAAGTTTACATGAGTAATAAAATACAAATCTAATAATAGAAAAAATAAAATCTCGTATATTAAAATATTTTTTATTCAAAATGTTTACGGCTTTTTAGGTACCAAATAACTTCAGTCACGAATTGTCTCGTTGGGGTTTGGAATCTTTTTGGATTTTGATGTTAGGCAAGAAAATGGGTTACCTTGATTCAACAGGTTACAATGAAAACTCTGAAGCATCACGATTTATTGAAGCATTACAGACTGCGCATCTTTATATGAGCCGTTGTGAGACAGGCTTTCAAGTTTGGCGATTCTTTGACACGCCCTTTAGCAAAAGACTATTTAACTCGTGTGACATCATTGATGGGTAAATTTATTTGAAATATTAATCACAACTGTTTCTTTCTACTAATCATATTAACATTGTTTTGAGAGTAGCTTAATACAAACGGATTAACAATGTGATTATATCATTAAACAAGAATTTTATCATCGTGTAACGATTCCTTCGAAGTAATTTATTGCTGCTATTTGTTTGGCGTGCAAAGCACATAAACTAGACTAACTTTGAGATATCCAATGGAAACTAGAAAACGAATCCTATAATTTATATAGGCAGCACGCAGATGAAACGAGATTCTCATTCTCACTACCTAAAAAGGCACCATTTTTTAATATTGAATTTTTTTAATACTTCTATGTTCTTCGAACGGCAAACAAATTCAAACAATAATTTATTTTAAAAACATCGTTACACAATAATGTTTTCCTATCATATAACGTTTTCTACATCTGACTGTTCATTCTAAAATTTATTGTTTTTGTCATTAGAATCATTGGAAAGTATATACGAATGGTGCAAAGCAATATGCGTGGAGATTTAGTATTAACTAATGAAAAAGAAAAGCAGATCCAAATAAACATTCTTGAAAATCTACTTGTTAAACAGCGTATGAATCCCGATGACATATCGACACTGCTGATGGATATGGTTATTCTTGGAGTTCAAGCGGTAAAATTGTTTAACTGTTAAATTTGTTTAACTTTATTGCATAAGCAGTTCTATCTCAAATTGATCAGCTTGTGATATAAGCCAACAACATCGCCTTATATTGGACATACTAAATTTGTATTCGTTATGTATTATTCAAAAATTCTTCAGAATCCTGATTTTGAAATTATTATTATTATTATTTCA
Organism: Torymus auratus; assembly: GCA_900474315.1. Classification (NCBI taxonomy): domain Eukaryota; kingdom Metazoa; phylum Arthropoda; class Insecta; order Hymenoptera; family Torymidae; genus Torymus; species Torymus auratus. The sequence goes on along the minus strand of UXGD01002894.1, from coordinate 2,786 downwards.
ACATACGTATGGAATAAAACCTTTTTCAATGTCTATTAGTTGAGTACAAAATTGTGTATTTCAAGCGAAATTTATTTCCAGCTCGAGCGGAAAATAATAATACTATTTCTTGCTAAAGCTATAGCGGAGTATACGATTTATCAACTGCATTATGCACCACTCGAAATGCACAATTACCTACCCAACTACCATGCATAAAAAGTCCCTATAATGCTCTTGTTGAATTATTTCAGACTCGGGTGAGCTGTTTTCAGCTCTTCAACAAAGAATTTTTCAAGCTTTACATTAAACATAGTAGATTATACACCTAGGGAGTAAAGTAGGATATGTACGTCCGCGAAAGATTAGCAACTCGCGAATGTTCATAGCCCTCATTGCTCCCGAGGGTAATATATAATTTTTTCGGATGCCCGGCGGAAAGTTATTTGTGCTTAATCCCTGATTTCCGGGTCGAAAACGTCACATAACCTCATTCCTAGAAACTGCGACGCTTATGTTCGCGTATCTACTTTTTTCCGATTAGTACCGCCTGCAGTGATAATTGCGGCCCGAGTGAAGCGAGGGCTGCAAAACGCAGGCGGTGCTAACCGGAAAAAAGTAGGAAAACGTGCATGCGCGTGGCTGTTTCTAGGAAGGAGTACATGTGGTGTTTTACTCCCTGACAACGTGTAATAAACACAATACTTTACGCGTGGTATGCGAAAAATACATTTTTTACTCAGTTTTTAGAAAAATACACCTTTCTTAAAAGTTTGGATGAAGTATTTTTATCCTGTGGAGAAAGAAAAACAAAACAAAATACACAAATTAAAACACAAACACACACATATATGAGGAAATTCACAGAAAAGTAGCCCTTATAGCGTTCTCAAAACTGGTCAAACTTGTTTTTGAAGGCACACCTTCGCGACAAGGTTGTTTTTATTTGATAGGTCATAAAATATACGAAAACCCTTGCGAATATTAGGAAAAGGTCTTGTGACACCGTTTTAGAAAAAAATCCATTTTTCTTATGGGAATTTAACATGGGAAAAATGGATGAAAGTATAAAGTATATTTCCCAAAAAAGTGATTAAAGTAGAAGAAAAGAGCTTTAATTTGAGATGAGAATCGTAAGCTTTGTTTTTTTTTCTTAATTTTTACTTCGCTAAGTGCATGATCAACAGTTGTTGTCTTAAACATATGTAATTTATTCGCGTTTTGCATAGCTTCTTCAAGAAATTTTTGAAGATGTTACGAAGAAGCATAATGTTAACAAAATTTATAATATGTCGGTGATAGAAACATATAAAGATAAATTAAGTTATTTGAAGGCTAAGACTGCTGACATTCACTTACTTATATTAACTATCATTGATTGTTATCGTAACATATAAAAAAGTTTTTTTATTTTGTTTAATTTTTTTTCTTCACAAGAAAAATATTTACTCGAAGACAAACAATTGAATAAGTATTTACACATTATATTAACATGTAAAATTTTAGCCTGAAAAAGTAAGTTTTTCGCAGAAGATGTATTTTTCTACAATTTTTCTAACCTTTTTTTAAAAAACTGCATATCTCAAACGAGTAGAATGAAGTTTAAAAATAAATTCAAAGTCAAGATTCTGAAGAAATTTTGACCCTACACGGAAAAAAAATCCAACGCACGGGTACCCCGAACCTCCGCATGCGGCGTCACATCAAGATCGGGAGAGCGATGCTCCCGATTTCGAGTGACAAACTGACCCTCACGTTGTCTCACGCAAACAAAACACTGCTCTCCCATTTCTCCCAGTGCCCCGGTATACGGATTCGGGCGACAAAGTTGCCCGATACCGGGAGACATGTTCAATTCAGAGGGCAACATCTTTTTCTACTGAATTTAGTCAACCCGAGCATCAGATTTTTTTTCCGTGTAGTGCATAACGAATATGATTTAAGTGAAATCAAAAAATCAATAAAAATTTGTCAAGTTATTTTAATAAAAGAATAACATACTCTCTCAATTTGAATCAGTGTATATATACTAATAGCAAATCAGTGCTATACATATAACTGACAGTCAGTAAATATTTACTAATGATCAGTGGATTATTAGTAATAAATATACCACTCATTTAGTATCATCTGATTTAAATTTAAAGATTACTCAATTCCACAGTAATTGGTGACATGGACATATTCGGACAGTCCGATTTGAGATTGAATCCATCATAAATCCTTAAATTTTTAATTTAAAATCCACACTAAATAAATATTTATATTTTAGACCGTAAACAGTCAAGCTTTTTTGTTATACTACCTGGCTAAAAATCCACGAATTCAAAATAATTTATACGATGAAGTTATGTCTAAGGTACAAGATAATCCAATCGTATCGAGAAAAACTTTGGAAGAAATGCCTTATTTGAATGCCTGTATAAAGGAATGTTTCAGGTACTTAGAATGATAATAAATTTACGGTTAGAAAAAAAATTGAGGAAGCATATTTAATTTATAAATCACTTTCAAAATATCTTATTTTTAATAGTTATTTTATTTGTATCATTAGGTATTATATTTATTTTTCTTCTCTGATTAGGTTGAGTCCACCATTTCCATATTTGACAAGGTTGCTATCCAAGAATATTACTCTGCATGGTTACGAAATTCCCAAAGGAGTTAGTATATAAAATCCCACTTAAAGCTTTTCATTTCTAGGATATTTTTTTAAGCGAGCTATCGCTTTAATAATCTAGGAAAAATGTTTTAAAAATGCATAAAGTCAATATTTATGCATTTGTATATATTTATATATATATATA
>UXGD01002893.1:0-23125 GCA_900474315.1 Torymus auratus | reverse complement strand
TTGGTGTAACGTATTTAGATACTAAGATTGCGTGTTCATTTACTGGTTCTTAGGAGATATTTACAAACTTTTTTTTTTAAGTTTCTAGTTCTATTTTTTTAATTAAATTTTTTTACACTGACATAAAGTTAAAACATTTTAAAATATTAATCAAAAAAGATTTCCTTTAATCCATTTTTAATTCTCTTAACTGAATAACAAAAATTGAAATTTCCTTATTCGTTTATTCACTGGTGAAGTCACCCTACTCAAAGGAAAATAGCATTCGAAAATGTATATTCCATCAGTTCTCACTCTCACAGTCATCACTAAAACTTAATTTCAACGAATTCTAACTGAAATTGGAAACTCTTAATACCTATTTCGATAAATTTTAAATATACGAAAAAATCACAGTTTCACATTCTTATTACAGGTGTGATGAAAGATGGTGGCGACGAGCAGCATGGTGTATGAGGAGATCGTGGGCGTGCGGGGCAGCTGACCCCAGCCACCCCGTACCCTCCTGATGCGCGCGATGCCGCACAACCTGAACAACAGCTCGGCCAACTCGGCTAACTCCGGTGAGAGCTACCAGGCGTCCTTTGGACCCCTCCAGCATTACCATCGGCTTGGACAGGATGGATTTCTCCCGGAGGTATGTACATTTTATTTGTAAACTTGGGAGCATAGTTATCAAAATAGTAATAATTTCCTAAATAATAATAGTAGTAATATTAGTTTGTCCCCTTCATTTATACAAACAAATATATAGTATTTTTATATCGCACAAAATATTTTTCCGTGTTGCAGTATAGTTTGGTTTAGAATTTTTTTTCACTCGTTGATAAATAATGATGTAGGCTTGGTACACGTACTATATGCATTGTGCATGGATTTTTTTTATTTGTAAAAAGAGAAGTAATATAACGTTGTATGAATAAAAGGAGATTCAAATAAACTCTTTACTATAAACGTGACATATAGAATAATAAGCTTAATATGCCGAAGATTCAAACTAATTTCACTGAAAGGCGACATTGCTTAACAAAATATTCACTCAGCTCACTCTCTCTCCCTTCGGTAAAATTTACCAAAGCGCTTAAGTAAATAATACTGCAAGCCTCAAAGCACTTACGCTCGTGCTATTTCCACTCGGCAGTTTAAGTAAATATTGATTAGGTAATCCTCGTGCCAATTACAGAGAATATATATAGTGACGTTGCTTGACAAATCTACAATTTACATCATTTTAAAATACCACACTGCACACCTTCTACTATAAATTTATTGTTTTAAAAATCATTCTAATGTACTTACAGACGTTATGTCGGCCTGGAGGACCTTTTCCGGAAAAGCGATTTCGTTCATAATTTTTTTCTGGGTTATGGGGGATCGTTTCTACACGTATATGTCGAAACATTTTTCCTAACGAAGTATTTGCGACTATGGGATTTTTTTTTCTCGTGTGTGGGGCTGCGGTTAAAATGACTTGTCTTTGGGATGGGTTTGGGGATAGTTCTGGGAGATTGAGAAGTTCCAAATTGGTTTTCCCGCTGGTTTTGGTTCATTCCTACTTGGTTTTATGGTTCTAAACCTATTTTAATGCAACCCAAATTTTAGTTTTTTCGTTCACTATAAACGTTCGTAATTTCAAACACATTTTTTTGTTTAATTTACAATAAATTTTTCTATTTTTCTCTGATACAACGTACTCTCACTTAGACGAAAACTCTTAATAATTAAAAGCTTAGCAGCTGTAAGCACATTAGAATAACTTTCAAAGTACAATTATCTCATCCGAAAGCTACACAACATTATTAATCATAAAACACTCACAATCCCGGTACACAGAAAGAGCCAGTGGAGTTCGACTGCCGCCACCTGCGGGGCGCTCCAGCGGAGGTGGAGTCACTGGTGCATAGCATCAAAGAGGTCGCCCAGCAGTTCCTCTACCACTGGAAGACCTTTCCCATCGTCTTGCCACCCGGTCTCGCCACGTATTCGCCACCACCGCCACCACCTACCAATGGCAACTCCAATAACCCGCCTGCAGTCGCCGAGGACAGTTTGGCACGGAAGAAGCAGCAACATCACGCGTACCACCTGAGGGATCTATTCGTAGCGCCGAGCTTTGACGAGCTTGACGCCGTCGCTGTTGACAGCAAGGGCGAGCCTAGGAGGCTGACTAGCAAGCAGCTTGAGAGCATTCGAGAGAGAGGGTAAGTCGAGGAGGTTTGTGCGTGGATATTTCATGGGGTCACTGTAGAGTCGATGCCCGGGGTGGTGTAGATGATCCTATGATATGGGGGTGGACGAACAACGTGTACAAGCGGTAACGTGAGGTTGTACGGACTGTGGGCGATTAGAATTGCTGATGGAAAAGTTGATTTGATGCGTTTATTATGGTAGTATAGTCGTGTTAATTCAAAGAGTTTTATTGTTTAATTGTTACCACAGTATAATATAATCTAATAACAAGAGTAATAATATTAATATATGTGACAGAGAGGTACATAATTATTTATCGAATACATATAGATATTGTTGCTCAAAGAACAAGTCACTTTCGTTTCTTACGAATTTTTTATTAGATTTTTTAATTAAACCTTTTTTCTACGACCCATCGAGGCTCATATAATTAAATAATTAATTTAAACGAAATAAGATGTAATTTTTCATAGTGGAATTCAATTTTTTTCGAGTTTTTTATTCTTCAACTGTAAACAATTTCACTTTACTTCGTATACAAGTCATTTTATAATATGATTATATGTAGTGCAGAACACCAAAACGAGGCGTCAAATATTATAATCGAATAAAAAATAAGAAAATTGGTAAGAAACGAAAGTGACTTGTTCTTTTTTTCCTTAAGACAATGTACCTCTCAATCACATACATTATTTCCCCAGTTATTAGATTATAATTAGGATGTGATAAAAATTAAACAATAAAACCCTTTGAATTAAGAAGACCTTAATTACTACCTTAATGAGAGTTGCAAATTACTTATCGAGGTATAAGAAACTACAGTCCGTACAACCTATGGTATCATCCACATTGTCATCCCCCATTTACATCATATTATCTTTTTAATTCTTTTCTTATTATAGAAAGCAGTCTTATATTCTCATACGTATTTTGATTACATTAAAATTATCATTATTATTATAACAAGTATAGTAGAGGCTAGATTTTTATTAAATACATATACGAAATTTTACCCTGGTGATTAATCTTTTTTTGTGTGTGTATAACAGCACTGTACAACTCACGATCATGTTTGTTCTTATTCACTAAAAATTTACATTTACATATGTATACCTTGTTAATCGCACCGTACATAATTGTATACCTCATATGTAGTACTATAATATAATAATTGTTGTATACCTCATTACTTGACATTATCCATGTACATGTATAACTTGTTGCAATAAACCGAGCATATTCCATGAGTATATATACCAGGCTAAAGTATACAGCAAGCACGCGCGCGTGTTCTATTGACCGCGGCATATAACGAAATAACCAGAGCGACGCTATTTATTTTTCACCAGGGTATAATTCATCATATATAGCTCTATATATATTACTGTCTTAGACTAAATCTAATATAGTTTATAGTCATATCGCGTATAATATCATGATAATACGGTGTGTCTCTCGTATAATATATATAGCCGTATTAACGATCGTCTTACGACGAGTTTTAACGACGAGTTCTCGCGATATATAGACATACATATAATATAGAGAAAAATCTCTCTCTTTCTCTTCTATCTCTCGCTCATGTCTGATGTGTGATATTGTAACGATTTCTGTAAAGCTTGCACAAGGATAAGTACGGAAAGCCGAAGAAGCTGAATGCCACTCAGTTGGAGAGCATTCGCAGATGCGGGTACGTCACGAAATACCTATCCTCCCTGATACTCCTTAGCACACATACATACACCACCTATATCCTGTACATGTGCAATGCGCCCTTGTTACATAATCGTATAAACAACCCCCTGACCTCTTGAATTTTTTTATTAATATAATAATAATATAATGTGTCGTCTCGTTTTTTCTCATTTTCTTTTGTGGACTCACCATGCATATACACGTCATTTATATATAAATCATCATGTTCACACATTCTCTATCTCTCTCATTCTCGCTGCGCCAAATGCGCTTTTCTATGACGTTGCGTTTTTTTGGTCGCGTCATCATTTATATACTCCATACTCATATATATAATACCCGATGTTATACATATATGTTTGTTTATATATGTATGTTGTTATACATGTCGTTCTCACGAACGTACTTTTGTTTGATCCCCTGTTACTGTCATTGTTGATTGTTATATATACCTAATACCTATATACCATGGGCTATACTGCGTTATGGATTTTGGATTGCGGATTATTGCACTCTTATATTGCAAGCTGATTTCTATAGTGCTTGCAAGTGTATTACACACACCCTGAAGTCAGATTGCAAACGGACTATATGGTTTTATCATTACGCTATATTTATATGATTTATATCATTATGGCATGCAGTGAATTTTTTCTTTTTTTATTGTTTCTTTGGATTTTTATAGCGAGCTGCTGCGTAGCAGGGGTGCAGGGTGCGAACTAATATAATAGTGCAAGGGCTTGCCTCTCAGCTATTTTTTAAATATAATAATATACCATATGATTTGTCTTTCGTTATATACAATTTATATGTATACTATAGGTTTTGTTTTGGTTACACCGCACACGTAGCTGGTTTCTTTATAACATTTATATTATATACACACTCTATGTTTTTATATTGTTATACTTATATATGATTTTGTACGAATGCAGTTCTTTTACATCTCACTTTATCTAATGTACATATGTATACATATATACCTCGTGGCACGCGCGTCGAGTTGCCCACCCCTGTTGTAAAATACTCATATAAAACCTTAATAAAATGGGCGCAGAAGAAATCTGTTTCAGGTTTTTATACCTGGATTTATAAGGTTGTATACGAGTATTTCACAACAGGGATAAACACCCACGATTACTAACCAAATGGGCACTCGACGCTATATGCCACGACGACGAAAAAAAAACAACGTCCCCAGCAAGTATATAACCCTTGCTATACTAATCTCTCGCACTTACAGGGAGTTCGAGGTGGACTCGATAAACTTCGCCGGGCAGACGCACCGCTGGCGTCTGAGCGGTCTGTTGCAGCGTGGCCGCGACCGCAGACGCGACGCCCTTCTGGACGATCTCGCTCTGGCGACGCGATTCCTCGTCGTCACGGCCAAGGGCAGACTCGTGTCGCACTGCTTCAGCGTATCTGAGGCTCTCAAAGCACTACTCACCGGACTCCTCAGACTCCTTGGTAAGTGCACGAATATGTATTATTTGTATATAGCGTTCGATTATATAGTGTATAATATTTACGTTTTTTTTTCTTTTGCGTGTATAGATATCGTGATTGGAGTGCCCTCGCTGCAGGCGCAAAACTTGGATGCCAAAATACGCGAGGAGAGATGCAGATACCTCGTCGCCGAATTAGTGTGCAAGGTAAGTGTAGTGCAGCTTTTTCTTTCTCTCTCTCTCTCTTTATCGTGCGCCGGTGTAAACCGCATTTTCATTATTAAAAAAGCCGGAGGCTGGGGTGTACTACGTTATATATAGAATGTTGAGGATTGAGGTCGATGCTCGAGCGCGCGCGCAGTTGTGTATTATTTACGTTCCATTTTCGAGGCTCTTTGAATTCCCTTTTTTTTCGAAGATGGTGCAGGGTGGGCTGTCGCGCTTCGGAAAATTTGAATGGTTTTTTAATTAAATTGTATACTTAATTGATGAATGAAGATTAGACTATCAATGGATTGTGTGAATAGTTAAATAATAACATAAGGACTTGAAACCCATTAGTAAAATTAAAAAGCAAAATCTACCAATTCAACGTACAAAATCGATAATTCGTTGCTTTTCGCCCGACACTCAAAGACACAAAAATAATATCAATGAAATTCCACAGCCAGAGTACGAGGACTCGCTGGAGCTGCTCTGCGGTTTCGTGCGCCGTCAGTTACAGCGCGCGACAACGGAGAAATTCGAGGTGGAGCGCGAGTCGCAGATGCTCCCGGTGCCGGTGCCCTTCGTCTTCGGCACCCCGGGTGGCGCCGCCGTCGACTTGCGCCTCTTCAGTCGTGATATCATCAGGAAAGCGTTGCCGACTCTCGTTGCCATACTGGAGCGCGAGACGCGCGGCTGGTTCTTGCACTTCCGCGAGAAGCTCATCGCCGAGCTGAGGGCGCAGAAGAAGAGTGATGAGGAGATTGAAAGGGTGAGATAAAGAGACTTCATTTACATGTAGTACGAGCTAACAAATCATTTGTACACTGAGAAAAAATTTAATTAAATCAACAGCGAATTTAGTTGTGAATATATGTAAAGCAAAATGCTGTTGAATCAAAAGATTTTCTATCGAAGCAACAGAATTTTAATTAAAATTTGTTCTCAGTGTAATTGCGTTTCAGTTATGTTTCCACTAAGTAAATAAATCGGAATTGACAAACTTATGGAGAAGTATACATGTCAGAATATTACAAATAAGACTATATACAATTATTCCTTGAAGTTTAAGTTTAACTTCGTATCAGATACATATTTTTTTATTTTTGTAAAAGTACACCACTAGATTAACAAATACAAAACCGAATATTATTATTCCTCACACGAAACCAAATATATATTCCGCAGGAAGTGAACGAGGCGGTGATGCGCGAGTACCTGCAACGGGTCTACTCCTCGATTCTCGCTCACCCGGACATCGTGGCCCTTGGCGAGGGCATACCCCAGCTACTGGTACAACAAGCCCAGTCGGTCGTCCTCATGCACCGCGCCGTGGAGAATGTGCAGCGCAAGCTAACGAGAACCAAGGAGGCGCTACGCGAGTCTATTGAGCGTGAGCATCCGGTACTGTCGCGCATCGGGCCCTGGATGCGTGATAGGATGCGCGAGGCTGAGGCTCGGTTCATCGAGGAATGCGAATGGAGTGCTCACGAAGAGGCTCTCGTGTTATGCGGACAGCAGAATTTACAGCAGACCATGTACTTCCTTAACCGCGATCTGACCTTCATGAGAGAGGTAAGAAGATTGATTGACAGAAAAATTGATTCGATTGTGTGTAGGGTCTAGAGATATGAGATATAGATTTTCATGGGGCTTGGCAATGTATTATTTTGATTGGAAAATGTTAAAGTAAAAAGAACTCCACCGGACTTGTTGGCTATTTACATACATAAAATTCGAGTTTCAATGTAAAAATACCAATTCTTTAAAAATTAATAATATTATTGATTGATGAGGGGAAGTTATAAGCGGTTGACCCTAGTACAACAAAATTAGCTCTTCCTTAACTTCATTCATGGATACTAAAACCGAAATCCATCCAAACACATCACCCCTATGCTAACACAGAAAATCGCTGGGTCACCTGACGATGACCAAGCTCTATTCTCAACCCTCAACCCCTCTTATATATCAATATCAATAATTCCATTATCCGCTTCTCTGCAGCGCGAGCCAGTGCTTCTGAAGGAGCTGCGAAAGGTAAAGACGCCGACGCGCAGCTATCAGTGGCCGACGCAGATCTGGCTGCCTCGCAACTGGATTGTCCGACGCAGCTTCCAGGGCCAATCCGAGATCATACCCACCGTGCTGAGCAACACGCCAACTTCCATAACAACCCCACGCGCCGATCCCAGTCAGCCCGTGTTCCTGGTCGAGCGCGAAATCTGTCGCACCACCACCACAAGGTGTGTAATATATACCCACAAATATATACTACATAATGTAATCTTCTATGTGTATATACCAACGTTTCTCTTTTGTTATCCGAAGGTGGCCGATGTGGCGATGGATAAACTACGTGTCGCGCACCTGGTGCTGGACGTGGAACGCGATGTTCCTGTTCGGCGTCGCGCTGCCCTGGTGCAGTCCGGTCTCGCTGCGCGCTCTCCTTCTCATGCAGCCCTTCACTCCCGACCTCGAGCTCAGCCAGCTCAACGGCACGCTCTTCCCGCGCAAGTCCTCGCAAACACCGACTCTGTACTCGCGGCTCACTACGCTTTGGCGACACATCAGCAAAAGTCGAACGCATTTTGAGACCGAGCCTGATACAGGTACGATTCCCCCGTCATTGTTGTAAAGTAGTAGGGTGGAACTGTGATAGGTAATGAGAGAGCGTTGGTTGTTTTAGGGTTCATCGGGAAAGGAATGACGAGGCATATAAACAGACTGTGGAACTACGGGGCGAAGGGCCTGCTGGGCACGCTCGTCATACTCTTCCTCTTCCCAGTGGCTTGCATTTTCATAAGTTTCGCTTCGCTTTTCATTGCTCTCACTGCATTTATGTGGTCAGTATAAAAGAATACACCAGTATATAAGTACAATATTTAACGAGAGTAGTAAAAGAAAAAAATTAATTGAGATATTGCGATCGTTGCAGGATGCCGATGGTCACGTTGGCTCTGCACGCTTTCATGGCCCTGGTCGTGGACCTGGACAGTCCGGACGTTAGTCGAAATCGTTACCTAGTCGTGATGGAAGCTTTAGTCTGGAACATTGGCATGCAGGGCTGCCTTCAGCCGGTGGCAGCCCTGTTCGTCGCCGCTATAGTCTGCCCGCTCGTTTCGTTTATGATATTAACAAGTGAGTAACATTAATGCATAAGTATAAGTATTGATGATCGACTGTATACAAATTAATTTGCTTTCTTTTTTATCTCTACAGTTTCTGTGATACGTTACTGGATTAGAGTAATGTGGGATACTGCCATGTTTCATTTGGTAATAAAGAGTCGAGGGCGAATTCCTGCTAGCGATAGCTTCGTGGTGAAGAGAATAGCCGGTCCAGGACTGGCGTCGGATTACTACTATCAGGTAAAAGTCAAAATCTCTTTAAAATCATAACGTATCCGCATATAATTTAATCAAAACACTATCTATTCTTCGTTTTGAATCTGCAGATAAGACCGGAACAGGCGTTAGCTGCCTTCGAGGCGAAACTAGAGCTCGACGAGTTACTGGCCTTCCAGCAGGAGATGGAGAAGCTGATCACGCAGCCCCAGCGCGACTTCACACAGTTCGTCGAGGCGTGTTTCGGTCCGTTTGCCGCTGCTCTCGAGAAATCTAAGGAGCCCTACAAATCCCTCGAGAAAGAGGCTCGAGACTTGGTCGCCGCGTTGCATGAGAAACTCGACCGTCGCAGAAAGGACCTGCAAACCGGGCTGGGCGTAGCTGTCAGAAGCAAAATCAAGCTGTCGACATTCGATCTCAAGGTCGTAATACAGCAGGGTGCGCTGATGCTGGAACGTCTCTACCCCACGCACGTGTTCGCCCGGTTATCGTCCCAGGAGGAGGACTTCTGGGAGAACAAAGGTCTGAGCGTGGGCGACTGGGCTGGCCTCGCTGGCCTTATGTACGCCGACATCTTCAGCCTGGACTTCCTGCAACCTCTCGACGACGCCGACACCAAGTTTAAGCTCGAGCCTCACCCCGCTGCCGATTTAACCCGGTACACTGACATGGTTCACAATACCGAACTTGGCGGTGGTGTTAACGGGCCGGATTTACTTGGTGCCGTGTACGCGCCTAGAGGTAACATCCAAGTGCACAGCCCGTACCTCGCCGTCTCGGCGTTCAACCCGAGAGCCAAGCCGCCCAGCAACAGCCGAAAATCCGACAAGCGAAAGTAAGCACACTGCACCAACAACTCAACTCAACCTTTCTGCGACAATTTAAGTGAGTATATAATTAAACATGCTAATGGTGTATGATATTTTTTAGTGACACCATGGGCCTGCTGACGTCAACGCGAATTCGTCGACGCACGATGATGAACAACGGCGAGGCCGAGGCGCGCTGGCAACCCTGGAAGCGGCCCTCGCGTCCGTACAGCGCGGAGAAGCTTCTCATCCCTCTGCCCATCCCGCACCCAGCGCACATCGCCGTGACGATATATAACCGGGACACGGAAGATCCGATACCACTGGATTCGGAAATCTGCCAGAATATTTTGAGAGCGATCGAGGAGTCGCCCGGTGAGATGGCGATGGAGAGCGTTGTGGTGGGCAGATATCGGGGCGGTGACTCGAGTTTTGATTCCGTCGCCTCACAGTCATCTGCGTCCATCGATGCTGCTCTCGATAAGGTATGTCTAAATTTGTACCTTTTGTTAGATATAAGCTGAACGTGTGATATAAGCTAATTGTTTGATGTGTTTGTGGGTAGATCGAAGAGGGCCGACCGCACGAGGAAGCGGAAGCTGCCGAGGAAAAGGAAACGGAAACGTACCATTGGACACTGTCGAATTGGGGTGGCGGTAGAGCGAGACGACGCAACAACTCGGGCTCGATCAAGGTGGATCTCGCCTCACCGGAGGACGTTACTCTCGACACCGACAGCACGCGCGTTATGTTCAGCACGTACGGTACGACCGTTTAGCTTTCGACTCTAGTCGAGTCCGCGTAAGGCTGCTTTATTTCGATCCGCCGGTGAAAAGGAATTGAAATCTTACATTGTATTTGTTTATTATGGTTAGGTTTTTGAAAAGTTTAACGAAGCTCAAATGACTTTTTTCTGTTCTGTTGGTCAGTCATTTAATTTAGGTTACCGCGAGAGCTAAAGTTACTGCATACTCTTATCGAGAAGTCTGACAGGTGAGCATATTATAGAGTTTAGCATTCCGCAAATTATAAAAGAATCGAAGAAGATGTAGGCGGATGACTCCTTCGTGCGTGGGGAACAATTGCATTGCATTGTAGAGCAAAGTTTCTTGTTTCTTTTTTTTTTTATTATTATTCTTGACGAAATGAAATGTCTTGCGTCGCATGCGACGTATTGAAAAAGTGTAAAACTGTAAATAGATATATATGCGTAAGGGCGTATAAAGATACGCAGTATGATTGTTAATTTATCTAATTATACATAAGAAGCTACTTCTTGTTAATGGCACTGTTTAACGAAACCGGTGACATGTAACGGATTTTTAATCTCAAGCAAAAACTGCTCTCTGTCATTAAATACGCTTAATTGATTTATTCTAATGGCTTTTTGCATGACATGCGCTGAGCGAGTAAGTCTCAAAACCCAGTTTGAGGATTGTAACTAGTGTAAATGTGAGCTCAAAGCTTTGCCTTTATTTAGCGCGTACGTATTTTTAGGATTTGAAAATTAAATTATTAAGGATCTCATTTTTATTTTTGACGGTAATTTTTTTTTTTACGTTTTACTTTTATAAAAAATGTTGACCCTACTTTTATTGATATATCATCACAATTTGTTTTATACATATACAATTCTAGTACAAATGTAAAAGAAATATTTCAAGTATTATAAAGTGTATTGAAAAATTTTATTTTCTAATATGATCATATATAAACATTAAAGTTGGCACAAGTTTATTAACATATATAAAAAAAAAGAATTCTAATAATTCTGCTTCAAGTGTGAATGTAGATGCTCTTTAATGAATCTCTAATAAAGTTATTACAATTTACCGTAGGTAGATTATACTATTATATATATATGCTAATCAATTTTTTTTATATATATATATAAAGTACGAAACGAAGACATCGAGCGTATATAAAAAGAAAACTATATCCTATGAGTGCATCTTAAAAAGGAAACAGAACAACCCAAGTTAGTTTTAATTAACATAGTCATTAAGTTCTGCGACGTACATGGATTTATGTATCGCGTTTAAAAGTCTCCAATATCGATGTTCGCTGAGAACCGATTAACTTTGTACAGTTTTGTAAAGTATGCGGCGATGCGCAAAAGCGAGAGAAAAATAAGTAGAAAGGTTTAAAAAGAATATGGATGAGATAGAAACAGTCGAAAAGGGTCAAAGGTGAACGTCTAGATTTATCGAAGTATGATAATTCGAACGTATAATACTTGGTTACAATTGGTTTGTCCGTATATTCAATGAGAAGTATTTCAATCTACTTTGTACATTACTTACGATTTGCATTGAGAATATTATCTGCTTGACGATTCCATCCATAAATTGAACGATTGAAAAAAAAAATATATAACACAGCAAAACTAATAAATAACTATCAATGTTTAACGCTATACAGAGTGACTTCGATGTCAAAAAAGCATTTAAAGACGAGGCAGACGAAGATAAAAATTTTAAAAAATGTACAAGAAAAAACTATATTACTGAGATGTTGAAAAAGTAAAAGAATATCATTAGCGAGATATAAAGATTGAAAAATAATAAACACGTCGAGATATGTACAAAATCAAAATTATTATGATATCTAGGCAACGACATTATGCAGTATATAATTATACATATATAAAGCGTCCTAGGTATTAGCTATTTAACTGAGAACGAAGATGAAGAAGAAAAGAATCTTTATTAGGGAGTGTACACTAATATATACATGTATTCATATTACGAATTAATTTAGAAGCAAACCGTATAAATATATATATAATTATCTTCCCAGGAATGCATGAAAAACGTCAGTGTGGATTTTCTTCGTTTATTTACTTATACAACAACCAACAACACCCACACATACAGATACAACACAAGACAAGATTTGTTAAACCGAAACCAAAACCGCCAATTTTAAGTTCCCTTGTTTCGTACACCCATAGATATAATATCTTTCGGTTTTCTGTATTACACACGTCGCTTTTTGTAATTTTTCTATTTATATTATACATTGTACCGAGGCTTTCGCTTTCCGACCCAGTCTCTCTATCTTCCTCCATCCCCCTCCCATAGCCCTATATATTCGAGCCACTTGAGTTTTATACCTATTAAACGTGAATGTGTAAAACAGCTTGACTTGTGTCTCTTTATTCATTGTATACCCTACATGTGTATCCTCTGTATATCCACATTGTGCACTTCGGTGTACAGAGCGAACAGCGTGTGAAGTGACTCGATACGGTCCTCACCGTAGACAGGTACGTCAAGGCTCGCGCAAACGATATCAATCAACTGCGTCAGGCTACACTCGAGTTTCGACAAATCCACCGCGGGGCTCAAGTTCAGCTTGTCCTCGATCTCGGCCGGCCAGGGTTGCAGTAGCGCCTCGATGTCCGGGAACTTGTGGCGTAGCTGCACTGCCGGGGGATGCTTGCTACGGTGAAGCTGGCCCATGTCGTCTATCCACTTCTCGATCATGCGGCCCTGCTTCGACGCGTCTTCCAGACGCTTTACCACTGATGGCTGTAATTTGTACATTTTTTTGAAGTCAGAATTTGACTAACAAAAATTTCCATAGCTTTAATAATTTAAACGACTTATACTTTTTCACTTTATAGTGTATATAAAGTGATTTTTTTCTTTTTTTTAACAGAATAATTTTAATTTAATACAAAATTAATAAAATAATTAATTAATTTAATTTAATTTCTTTTTTAATTTTACATTCATGTATAACGAAGAGTATTGAACGACTTCATTGAATTTAAAAAAACTGCAGCGCTATATAAACCTTTCATCATTAAAAGTATATAATAATACAAATCAATTTAAATAAATGTTGTAACTGGAGCATTCTTCACGCTTACATAAATTTAAACACAATTTTTGTTATCGTTTACAAAAATGTATAAAAATAATATAAAAAAATGTATTTAAATTTATTAATAACGTAAAAAAAAATATTTTCAACAAATAAATATGTAACTTTTTGTAATAAACCATATATAAATGTAAATGCATGTTCCAATTACAAAATTTATACCCATTTATTCACATATATATTTCCCCTATACTAAATAATCGAGTTAGTAATTCAACAACCTTCGATTTTCAATTACCAATTATCTTTTCACCTTCAGCAATAACCCAGTAATTTCAGTTACTAAGATATAATATTGCATTTAAAAATGTGTGTCCTACCTTCGACGAATTAGCAGCACTTCGGCTCCTGCTCCTCAGCTGTAAATGAAGCACAGCAGGCTCGCTTTGTTCAGCAGCTGGCTCATCCAACACAGCCAATCCCACCTTATCCAGGGCGCCGTCAGGCCTGGGCACCTTCAGAAAAGCATCGATATCACCCACCGCAGGTATGTAATCCGGTACGAACGGTATGAGCTTATAATGCAGGTCGATCTTCTGTGGCGTGTACCTGGTAACATTCTGAAACAGCTCCTTGACTTCAGTAGAAGCCTCCAGGTCTTCGAACTGCTTCGGGTCATAGTAATCAGCGAGTTTCATGCGTCCAAGCTTCTGCGAGCTACCCGCAGGTTCAAGCAGCTCCTCGCTGTCCTCACTATCCGACGTCTCGCTGTCCATCCCCAACGGCGGCTTTGCGAATGTATCCTCTGGTACTGAATACCTCCGGAAATCAGTATCACGTGGCGAGCGTAAATCAGGCTCTCCTTGCTTATTATTCTGCAATTGTTTTGGATCGTCGGTGGACGACGTCCGCGAGGTCGTCTTCGAACCACGACGTAACATTTGATTGTTATTATCCTTCTCGTTGCGGGGACTTTGCACCTCCTCAGCGTTACGCACCACGATGCTCTCGTCGAACTTGGTGAAGGCCGCGATGTCAGCGGGCTGCTGCCCGGCCCCTCCCTCCTCCTCTGAGCTGCTACTGTCCATACTCGGCGATCGTCATTTTTTTTATGTTCGTTTTCTCTTCGTTTTTCGATTTCTTCAAGCTTTATGTTTATATTTTAATGGGATTTCGAGGGAGTGTGGAGAACGAGACACTTCGGCGGTGACATTGTTGTGTTTGCCACTGTGCCGGTCGTCGGGTTACCATGGTAACGTTATATCGCGGACGATGGGGTTTGTTAGATGGGAATAGGTATAATTTGAAGAATAAATATAGGATGTGTATATGGAGAGAATTATTTTTATTCAAATGGCCGTTTAGTGACATTATATATAAAAGTGTAGGTTTATACAAAAGTGGTGATTTTAAATTTCTACATAATAAATAATACTATTTTCAAAAATTATACCTGCTATATACCATTCAATCGATCATTTCTACTACATACATGTATCAAATATATCATACGTCAAACACCTATAATCTTACATCCACCTGCGACTATTTAATTCATCGTTGGCTGTCAACACTGAAACAATTAAAAAATAATACATTATTACTTACACTAAAAAAAATTTTACCATACATACCTTCCTCCTCTCTCAAAGCGGATATTTCCCGTACACGTGGCCACTACGGGTCCGGCGAATGAACCAGTCGCTCTGCGGCTGCAGACCCCGCGGCCTTCTTCCACAGACCTTGCGTACGCTCAGATTATTGCGCTGCTGGGACGTGAACGTGGTTGTCTCGCGTACTGGTACCCCTGGGTCTTGCACTTCTGTGTGATATGTACGTGTTAAGGATAATTGAGAATGAGATATATACTCGTTTATAGTTTAATTAGTGAAAAATCGACTATAAACATTCGTGGAACATTGCTTCACCGTCGTATAATTAGTTAATTGATACTCGAATCATTAATGAAATAGTGGATATTCTGCACTATTTAAAATAGTAAAATTTTACTGTTTTAACTACTGAAATTTCACTATTTTATTAAATAGCGAATATTCAGAAATTATACGGTTGATCGAGCAATTAATGTTTAGCGGTATTTTCACTAATTCAACTTTAAAGAGCATAAAGGACGATCGATAAGGGATCGATGGGATACCTAGGATATCAGGGAAGTTGAGGAAATCGCGAGCGGCCAAGTTGACGGTCGAAAGGTCGTGGCCGTCGTGCTGATAGGTGTGCTGGATGGCGGAGGAGTGATCGCCGCAATCGTGGCGAACTGGGTTACTGTCCTTCGGGTCCGCGAGGTCTAGAGGCAGGGAATACATCGAGCCTTCTACCGATGACTCCGTTACTCTGTTTTTTTTTGGTTGAAAAAGTTTTAAATATATTTTGTAGGGCCGGCAAAGAAATTTTACAACAATAATTAATTGTAGTATGACATATACATCGTTTCCAGACATCTCTTATATGATGCGATCTAAAGGATGCCACTATAAATATGATTCTCAATGATTAAAAAAAAAAAAATTAACAAAACGATTTTGTTTTCAAATAAAAACAAGTTTAATACTGCTAAGAATATTCTTACGTCTCGTTCGCATTATTCTGGGACTGATCTTCTCTATCCTCTTCGCCTTCACCTGCCTCCTCTTCCTGCTCTTCTAATTCCTCGTCCGCGTCTTTAGGAGAGCGGATAGACACGAGGATCAGCACGACGAGGAAGCCGCAGACGGCCAACAGGGTGAGCAGATCCGCGGCCCCGTGTCTCGTGGGTACACTAGCGCGATGGCGTTTCGATTCGAGGATCTCAAAGGTCTTGGAGTCACGCACGAGCCAGGGAAACAAGTACTTCAACGTTTCCTGATAAAGCACAAGTGCAGAAAAGGTTATTCATATTATGGGCTTGATTGTGGAAAATAGTTATGTTAGTTTTGTAATCAAAGCACGCGTGAGAATATAGTCAGGTTAAATTTTTTCGAGAAAAAAAAATGAGTATAACAAAACCAGCAAATTGAAAAAAGCACAACACTTTGACCACAATTTCCCTTTAACCTTTAATCACTAACGAAAACCGTAAAATAAAAAAGTCACAAAGCGCACTTGGAGATAGGCGATGATCCGACGGAGGACGGCGGGGTGCCTCATATTCGCCCCGGGGACGTGTCTCCCGCGCGCTGCCCCCGCGCGCGCTCTTCACGTCATCCTTGCGGAGACACCGCGATATATCATCCTCGTCGTCCACGTCTCGCGCGCGCGCGTCAAGCTTTGCCGTGGCTCGTTCCATTGTTTTTATGTTGCGTAAACATGATTTCTTTGGTATAGGTAATTTTATTAATGGAATATAGGACAGAACGTTAAGTTTAAGATTTTTATGGAATTTGTTGTTGTATTTGTATTTGGGGGTTTGAAATTTATCGATTTTGTAGTTGTCCAGGGTTTTGAATTTAAGCTCGAGCTTGCAATGACCGTCTTTGATCGTAAGCTGACACATATTTTTACGCATAGCGAGGTTTTGTGACCGTCAAAAGTATTTCATAACAGCTTATAGCAGTAGCCATAGTTCTAGCCAGCTGACGACTTTTATAACCTCTCGAGAAATACTATATCGGTGTAGTGGAGAAAAATAAATTGCCATATGAAAAGTACAATGTTGTGACAGGGCATACAACAATTTTCATACAAAAAGGAAACGTTTTTATTATTTTCTAAACCTGGAAATAGGAAGGAATATCCTATTTTTTAGTAAATAGTTTTGTAAAAGTTATTTAAGGTTAGTTTTTTAAATAAATAAGAATAAATATGGTTAATATATTTTTATGAATAAACAAATGTATTATTTTCAGATGCAGATAGAAACTTTTTAACTAAAAGTTGTATAGCTTAGCAAGTAGTTATTGCTATAATGAACGAAATAAGAATGTTAGATCTAAAAATATAATTTTGATATATCAAACATTTAATTTTTTAACTATATATATATATTGATGAAGCAAGAGATATGTTTAACAAAGTAATTATACGTGCTGTGACAGCATCTGGCCTATGCAGATGCTGCCCTAAACATAAATTGAATTTACAAAAATGTTTAGAAACTCAGCTTGTGTGTAATGGTAAAAGGTATATTAATACTTGTCCATTACTCTTTAGTCAACAACATCCTAAAGAAAAACAGACAGAAGAAAACAATCAAGGACAAAATAACCAAAATAATCCAGAGGACAAGAAAACTACAAATGAAAACGATGAAAGCAGTAGTCAGAATAAGTCACAAGAAAATAAGCGTAGTTCAAGGGGGTCAGGAATCCCAAATCCCCAGGGAAAAGAAATGATTTTACACTCTTTTGCAGTTTCTGGAAAAAAGGAGAAAGAAACATTCTTAGAATGTTTGCGAATGTACGAAAAACAACCAGGAAGGAAGATAGAGCGCGTATTTTTTATCAATGCTGCTTTAAAATATATGGAGGAATTTGGAGTCCATAAAGATTTGCAGGTTTATAAACAACTTCTAAATATTTTTCCAAAAGAGAAAATGATACCAACGAATTTGTTTCAAACTATGTATGTGCACTATCCAAGAGAACAGTACTGTGCTGTTTCAGTTCTAGAGCAAATGGAGGATAATGGAGTTATGCCAGACAGTGAAACTGAATTGATGTTGCTTAATATATTTGGAAGGCATGGATTGCCCTTGGAAAAGCTTTGGAAAATGATGTATTGGATGCCAAAATTCAAGAATTTGAATCCATGGCCTGTTCCTAACCCTATACCAACAGATCCATACGAACTGGCAAAGCTTGCAATGTACAAAATCTCCTCAATTGATAGTCAAAGTGAAATCACTGTATATGATTCTAAAGATGTTGAAGATTCTATTGATGAAAGTTGGATAGTATCTGCTATGGCTCCAATGCAAAAAGAATTGCTTCAAAAACATGATAAAAAAATTCCAATTTTTGTAGAAGGTCCTTTCCAAATTTACGTTGCCACTCAAGCAGTTGACTATTTTACCCTAAGAGCTGATCCTATAATAGACAGGAAATATCCAGAATGGAATCCTGATGGTAAAAAATTTTTTAAAAATTTCACTAGCTATGTAATTTGCAATGTTATTAATTTTTCATATTCTTCATTTTCAGCTGTAGATAAATTAAGAAATCCTTATTTGGAGCCAGACCTACCTGACGTTTTACCTCCGACAATACATGAACAAATAGACGCAACGATTTTCGCCAATTGCGCCACCGAAACGTCCACGAAAGATTCACTTCTGTCGTGGATTCGTTGCTTACAGAAGGAAAATCCTGTGTTGGGTGAAATTCCCATCATTTTCACTCTTAGGAATTTAACCGAAGAAGGAAAATTCTTCATTGATAAGACGGACACGAATAAAGAAATCGAATCTAACACTGATGATAAATTCATAGATCGATAGTTTACATGAACTGTAGAATAGTGTACATTAAATTTTTATGCTGTTAAGTTTACAAACGCTGTTCTTTATTCGTACTTTACAAAGATCTACATCAAATATTTTGAATTAATTATCAAAAATGTTTATCAAAAATATTTTACATCATTATATAATTTTGAATTGTACATAAATATATTTATAATATACTTAGAATCCGGATCGTTACATAAATATTCTCCAACTAGTTCACCTTATTGATTTCTATCAACTAACGATTCGTTTATATATACGAACGTCTTTTCATACACGTTTACCAATTAAAAAATCTAATCTTAACGATTCCCACAGTATCGCGCATCTATCTCTCTTTTCATCCTATGCTGCTCAGAATCGAAAAACAAATTTCAGCTCGATAAATTTGTGCGATACCGATTTCTACGAATTATCGTGTGTAACCCACGCCCGACGGGAAACAAACAGCCCGTACTCCGAGAGCATATTATAATGAATGCGCGATTAGCGAGCGTAAGTATATGGAAAAGCGACGAAATTCTCTCGTCAGTGCACTCGACGCGCGCATCGCGGGCACATGTCATCGTCTTCGCGCACCTCGGGCTGTCTTTCGCTCTGTACATTTTTCTGTTCAAGTGGTTGGTGTGTTTGAAACGTAGCGAAAGTATTGTGTAATATATTGTTTAGTTCAAAATTTTATAATTTCGTGAGATTTTTTTTAACGATATCAAATTTTTGAGAAATGGGGAGAATTGCAGCGTCAAGTAAGTTCAAATGACTTCTTGTTAATATTGTTATAGACCATGTACTTTATATTTTTAACAAATTTTTAGATTTTTAAATACCTACCCCAATTTTGTTTTATCAAAAAATCTACGTTCTTATCTTACTACAAAGGCCCGGATTTGGTTTAAACTTTCTGACACATGTTTCTAAATTTGAAAATATTAATAATACTGTGATATTGAACTGAAATGTGCTCCAAAAACTTCGACTTATAACATCACTAGTTTAATTTTTTTTTAATGTTGAAAAAAATCCGTCTTGTTTAGTCATTCAATGTAAAAGAGTTTCCATATAAAAAAGGGAATAAAATTAGAGAAAACGAGGTTTCTGGGAAAAGCTTATATTTTCTTAGTTCCCAAAGATCAAATAAAATCTCGTTTTCTCTACTTTCACTTTTTTCCCATCGTATAATCAACTTTTCTAAATAGAACGGTTTAGATGTGAAAGAAAGAATTTTTTTTTAATGTTGCTTCAAACATAAAACTAAAGTCATATCCACAAAAATTAAAAAATATAAATAAATAAATAAATATAAATCGAAATTTCCGGAGTGTTTCCAGAAACACATTCCAAAAGTTAAAACCAAATCCACCGTGAGATAAATTTCATAATTATGCACTTTTTACACTATACACAGTTAAAGTCTCAAAATGGAATTTTAATGAGCCCATTAAAGGGATCCCAAACCCCATTAGCCGATCGCATTTATCCGTCTAATAATTCTGGAAAATTACTTTATACCTTCTCGACGGTGTATACCAAGACTATCACTCCTGAAATATATGCACTTGAAATGTACATTTCGATATATTACATCCAGACGAAAACGATATTATTTCTGTTTTCGTGACCGCGAAAATTATCACTCGCTGAACTATTTGCCTCGAAAAGAATTACACTTCGATGTATGCTGACCAAAGACACATTGACAAGTAATTTTATAGTTCAGGAGTGATATATTCTACGCTGGCACATCAAAATTATAATAATAGTTTTTATCGCGTATAGTGAAAGTGAAAGTCTTCGCCACGTTTTTTAAGAGTGACAGTCTTCGTAGGCACCGTCGATATATAAACCAGCCACGACTAAACGGCAACCATCAAATTAGTATCTATAATCATCTTTTTACCTATAGTCGGCCGATCGCGCCATTACAAGCAGCTGCGCAAGTTCTGCAGCTCTGCAAAGCGCGACGCGGCGTCTTTTCCAGGATGCAGCTTCTCACCAGCCCCCTACAAGGCAAGTATATATACCTACTTATATATTATCGAATTCGTAGTGCGAACTTGAACTTACTTTCCCATCATCTACATTATCGTTCGTTATATATGCATGAGGCCGACGGCCATCGTTCGATTAGATGTAGGCAGTCAACTGTATATTGTTGGTGTTTATAGGGTCGACGAACTCGATCGGCAACACAAAACAGTTTATTCTTAGGAACACGGTCTATTGAATATATGCTAAAAAGGGTTACATAATGAAATGCACTTGCGGGTCGATTTGAAATTCTGAATTTCAAAAAAGTTGATCCTAAGCATCGATCGTAGTTTTCCGGATCTTATTTTTATACGTGACGGTCGGATAATTAATTCTCTAATTAAATCAATTGAATAAACAACAAGAGTCTTAATTTCTTTTACTAAACTACATTAACATTTTCCTACATATAAAGTATAATACCGATTTTCAATAAAAAAAAAATGCATTTCATTTCTTTACATCGTCTGCGAGGTCGATCCATTATATCTATAACCCAATAATCATTCCCCTCAAACAATAACCGAACCTTTCCAGGGCGACTGCTACGACACTGTGGTAAAATCGCGCGAAACCTGCGTGACACCCGGGCAAAAAACCTTCTACAAGAAGCCGCTACTGTTACACCAAGGTCGGGCACAATGGCTCTGGGACCAGGAAGGTCGTCGGTATCTAGACATGTTCGGTGGCATCGCTACCGTCTCCGTCGGCCATTGCCACCCTAAAGTCGTCACTGCGATGTCGGAACAATCGTACAAGCTTGGTCACACGACGGCTATCTACCTGCATCCCCGGTACCACGAGTACGTGGCTAAGTTAACGGCGACGATGCCCGAGGGACTTAACTGCGTGTACCTGACGAACAGCGGCTCCGAGGCGACTGAACTCGCGTTGCTACTGGCGAGGTTGTATACAGGCAGGCATGAGATTATCTCGCTGAAGAATTGTTACCATGGGGGTACCGGAGTCGCAGCTGCTGCCACCGCTATGTCTTGTTATAGGTATCCTATCCCACAACCGGCTGGGCATGTTCATGTGAGTAGTTTTTGTCATTGAAAAATATTACTTATGTCAACTGTAATCTAATATCTACTGATAAAAAAAAAGTTCTTATCAGTTGAGAGTAGTTTTTCACGTTTGTTGATCTTGAATTCAGGAAAATATATGGTTTTTCTGGTGTACGCTATTTTTTTTACGAATTGTAGATAGAGTAGTACCGGGTTTTTTCTCAGATTAATACGTAGATAGTATTTAATTATGAACGTTTGCACGGATGTTTTTTAACTTTATATGATCAAGTTTACCAATCCGAGAAAAAAGTATTTCACCGCCAAGTCCACTGTACATTATATTTTTCATTTTAAATTATTACATTCAACAAGATGAAAATTATACGCCAATACTCAACGTACACCAAGTTATCGCGTTTAATTCCATCAACTAACCGAATATCACGCGCAGGTGACGAACCCAGACGTTTACCGGGGCCCCTGGGGCGGCTCCAACTGCCGGGATAGTCCCGTGCAACCGGGCAACCGCAAGTGCGACTGCGCGGCGGGCAAATGCGAGGCGGGCGACAACTACATCAAGGATTTCAAGGACACGTTCAAGTCGTCAGTGCCGATGGATGGGAAAGTTGCTGCGTTCACCGCTGAGAGCATTCAGGTACAATATATAACGATAAAATGTTTGTGGTTTACGGAAAAAAACGAGATTTATGGGACCTTTTGGGAATCATCTTTGTCCAAAAAAATTTTTATTCCAATTTGGCCTATATTAAAAGGATAGGATGTCCGATTAAAAAATTTGATTTTCAAATTGGATCAAACAGCTCGTAACACAGCTAGAGAATGCCAAATCAATATATTCATTATGTAAAATTAGTCATTTTTTTTCATCGTAATTTACCCTGGTGAACGGCTTTGCATTATTTCAGTCTTCTGTGGGTATATCAATTCGTACTATTATATATTAAGTACACAGAAATGCTCAGCCACAAAAAAAAAACCCAAAATCTCGACAACGACTTTATAAAAATCATTCAACTATATATTCAGCACATCATCAATCCTACTTATACACATCACACACTTCATTCTCCAATTCCAGGGCGTCGGTGGCACGGTACAGTAC
>UXGD01002892.1:0-23126 GCA_900474315.1 Torymus auratus | reverse complement strand
TTCCAAATTTTTCAAATAAACTATTTTCAAAAACATTGAAAGCAATTGGAATTAGACTAGAGCTATTTTAAAACTTAAAATATGAAAAAATAAGAATTCGATCAACAGGACGAACACCAAAAAATTGATGAAAGTAGCTTTTTCTATACCAAAAGTACCTGCCACTATCCCAGAACAGGCAGAGAGCTCTATAAAGAGAAAACAAATCAAGAAAACGTGAGATATGGCTAAATAACTGATTAAAATGCATATTCGACTGCTGTGATAAAATATATCCTTAGTCGGGCCATCACAAGAAAATTCATGGTTATGTCTTTTACTAATTCAAAGTAACTGTAAAACTTCTAGAATAGCAGTTGCTATTAAACTACATAAAAAAAAGAAAAATAATAAGTATTCTCAATCAATTATTTAAAATAATTAATTTATAAGCATACGGAAGACATCATTATTTTCTTGCATATCACCAGCGTTGGCCTATTCTGACTGCAAGGAATGTATATCTATATATACAGTATATATAGATATACACTTCATACAGTCAGAATAGTGAGGGCCAAAGCTGCATATCACCATATGCCCGAATGAAAAAAAAAATGTACGAAAATGTAGAAAACCGTAAGAAATTGTACAAAACTGTAAGAAACTGTATGAAACCGTATAAAACCATTGGTTTTCGGACATTGTATGGGAAACGATTTATACAGTTATATATACACTTTTATACATTTTTACACATTTTTATACATTTAAAAAAATTAAAATTTTTTCCAGAAAATGTTCTTATATATGTACCAAGTATAATGAAATGTAAGAAAATGTATAAAAATATACAAAACTGCTTAAAAGTGTATAAAAGTGTATATAAATGTAACAATATGTAATACCTTACATTTTTATACATTCTCTTACGTTTTCATACATTTTCTTATATTTTTTTACATTTTCTTACATTTTTTTACAATTTGTTTTTGCAGACTAATTTGACAAAATTAGTCATATTTGTAAGGAAACGTATAAAATTGTAAGAAAATCTAATAAAGTGTATAAAACCGTAACAAAAAAAAAATCCGAAAACCAATGGTTTTATACGGTTTCTCACGGTTTCCTATGTTTTCTTACATTTGTTATTTCCATACGGATTTACATTCATTTTTTAGAGTCTCATTTTTCTGCATATCTGACAATTTCGCGTGAAAAATGTTGACACGTCATCATTATCGTTAAAAACAATATTTTCATCGTGTGCATTTTCGCGCATATCTATGAATAGCATATAATCTCCCGCCTTTAACACGGATTAATTCGTAAACTTGTCCACGAGAGACCATTTAGAATACAAAAGTGATGTAGTGAGTAATAGGCGCAACGAGGAATATTGATAGTCGGAACGTGATGGAGTAAAAACGGAGATGTTGGCCCCTGGGTGTCAGGTAGAAAAATCAAATATTTGGCTTGAGACAATAGCTGGCGAATGGGAGGAGTAGGCGCAACGCGTACAAATTTTCACAGTAGAAACGTAGGCTTTTGTACAAACACATGTACGCATTTCGTACCCGAATTGTGTTCAAGCTATATTTAACGAGATTTGTTTTCCGTTTGTTTTACTAGTTTTCTTAGATGGGTAAGTTAATTTTTGTAGATAATTTTCACAATGTTTTTTTTATTTGTTGACTCAACATTATTGTTCACTCAAAAACTATAACTAATTAATTTATTACTTTTAACAAATCTCAATTTAAAATATATATTAATCAGTTATCTTTTTTTTTAAGTTTATATATAAATTTAATAGTCTTTTTTGTAATTTGTATTATATTTACGATATTCTCAAACTATAAAAGCAATAAAAGCACAGATGCATCGAGAGATTTAGTGACTGACTTAAATATCCCAAACCATAAAGATTACTTTACACCCAAAACCAAGCAAAAATTTGATGACCTTACTATAAAGTTCCGACATGCAATTAAGATTTAAATACCCGAATGCCCGCAACGGTCAATTTTCACACCTGACCATAGACAAAGCTATACCTATCCTCTCACCCATCGCGGTGCAGGCAAAGCCCAACAAAGATTTAAATGTCTTTTAAATCCTTATTAGAAAGTTCTCTACCTGCACCTTCGTAAATCCACATACCCGTCAAACAATCCACGCGGAGTAATTGGGAAAAGGGACAAGGGTCCGTTTGGTCAGTCGGTGCATTCCGCGTTGGAGGGTAGAATACAGTTAGATATGCCGGCTTTGCGAGTATGGATAATTAAGCTTGGAGCAGTTTACACCTGTATCCATTGAGGTCGTTTAAAGGCCGAACACGTGGGTTCGGTCAACCTTCGTCCCTTTAAGCATCTGTAAGATTCTTGTATTAGTTCGAAAGTTTGAAATTTTAAAAGTTTCAAAATGAAGTTACGACTACGTATATGCTGCGGGTCTACAGCCGCGCTATTAAAATTTATCATAGTTGTTCTTTATGAGGGTGCAAATGCGGACAAAAAAATATTGCTCGAAAAAAATTTGAATTTTTATTGTGAATGGTCTTCTTCTTACTCACTAAAATTTTATTTCAGAAACTATGTAATTTAAAAATACTTACATCATGCAGAGGATAAGCAGCAGAATACGCTCTTTCGTTAATAAGCCTCTCGATTCCAAACGCAAAGTCATCTTCTTTGTCTATAGTAAACCTCGTTCTGTCTAGTATAAATTGAACTATCCTTGAACGAGTCGCAGGCGTAAAAAAGTCAGGAGAATTTATATCGAATAAGTACTCTTTATCGCGACTGTACACGGCAGTGAATCGATGTTTCATCGGGGGAAAGATCGCCGGATTGACGTAGTATCTGCCCAAGATTCTTCGAAAAAACGAATTCACTTCTTGGAGAAGTTGGTTTTGACGAGCAGGAGGTATCTTCAATCCCGGCACTTCTTTCATCGGCATTCTGAGTTTTAGAATCTCGGAATATCTACGCAAAACTTCTCGCGGGGTTGTGATTTTAATGAAACTCAAACCATTTGAATGTTCATCACACTCATATTCTAATTGGAGTCCTTCTTTTTCTAAACTAATTTCAAAAGTCTACAAAATTCATATTAATTAGAAAGAGGTCTTTTTATGGTATTTATATTTAAAAAAATTTGCATCATACCTTTCTCATCTCAGCACATTTGAATGAGGATGCGCCTTGGTCAAATTCATCCCAAACAAGTACAAAATCAATGGGACGTATCCCATCTCGAAAATATAGACTGGATGCAGCATCATAATATGAAAACTATAAATTGCAATAATTTTATTTAATTATAAGATTTAAAGCATTTGGGATGCTTAAATTTTATTTACCGTTCTATTATTTCTATGGATAGCTTTTCCAAGATGATCACAGGATCCATCTAACATTGTTTCTTCAGTGTCATCCCTTCCTATCATATGATTACCATTCACAGGCATAAAAGTTAATGATATACTTTCATTTTCATTGTGAGATTCATTAGAAGAGTCTTGGCAGAAACTTGTTCTAGTTGAATAATAAGCACTAGGTATTTGATTAGAGCTGCTTGTTTCAGACTCTGGAGGTCCTACTGAGTCCCTTGTTTGGTCCACTTCGTTCATTTTTAAGTTTTTTATAATATCATCCATGTTCCCAAACCCTCCTGTAACAATCGTGATTAATAAAAACATTGTAAAAATAAATAAATATTGTATTAAATAAAAATTGAGTATTATTTAAAAAATATATAAACTTCTGTCAAATTAACAAATTTCTTTTAAAACAAGCTTACTTCAAAATTATTATTTTTTATTGGAACAAAATTGATGTCATACAGCATGAAAATTTTGTATAACAACAAACAAGACATTTTCCTTATAAATCATAAAAAATTGGAAAAGTAGTATATAGACTAAATATGAATAAAATTTATGTGTAGTGTATAAGTAGTAATCTAATCAACAAACAATAACTTTTCTACTCTATGCTTCATCGTAAACAGTGTTTTTTATCGAGCAATATACTCTACAGAACTAGATTTCATCTCACAGACTATGTGTGAGGAAGAGGCCCCCTGACAGGCATGTGTAAAAAGGAAGTTTGATTAGCATATCTCCTCTAGGCAATGCCACACAAACAGCATTAAATTTATCTCCACCGAACAGATACACGCACGGTGCCGCCGCAAGCCCGCGGTTAAAAAAAGCACCGTGCGCGTATGTATATATAGAGCACAGCACACAAGATCACGCATCCACTTTCTCACCCTTCGTCAACAGCGAAGACGACGCTCATTTGACAATAACAAGCGACGACGATGACGGGCCCCGAAGACGCAGCAGCATATCTGCAGGTTTTTTACTCTTACCGGAATCGCCGGGCCGAAAATAGCCTTGCGAAGTCGGCAATGTCCAAAAATAAAAAAAACGCGGGCCTGCGATGACAAGGCTGCTGATGATGCTGCGACAACGACGAGAGCCGTGCTTTCTTCTTCGCCTCCCACTTTACACCCGTTTTTTCCTCTTCCCAGTTCATGATCGCACAACGGTAATCAGAACGACGCAACCAAAGTTCGAGACTTTGATCTCTGTTGGACGACGATGTGCTTGCATTTTTCTCTACAATGGAGCGTTGACTCAACAACGCGGCGCCGGCTCTGTGTATGTATATATAGGCAGAAGATTATTCACGCTCTTGACCCGTTATAATGCACGTGCTCTTTCTCTCTCCCAGTTGTCTCTCCTTCAATTTTCGATTGTGAAAATGCCATTTTCGGCGGCCCCTGCATTTCTAATAATAAGCACAAGCAGCGACGAGCTGGCGTTTTATGTAACGATATATTGTTGCATCGCGTTGGGGGTAAACAATCAGACGCGCGCGCGCGCGCACCCCCAGGGAGGTTTGAGGTTATATTTTCGCGCAGGATCCATGTGCGAAAAAAACATATGACACGTACGCGCATTTGTTGTTGATCCTATATATAGTGAGATCCGAAAGAAAACAATTGAGTTTAAATAATAGAAAGATAGTTTATTAAATATTTTTTTTTTCGTTTATGAACACTTCGTTATAATTGTATGCTTCGTTTTTTAATTAAATATAAGTATATTATGTAAATATGTATTTTGAAAATAAATTTTTTTATAAATAACATAAGTAGATAATCGAAGATTCAAAAAAATGTACACATTACTCTTTACTGTAAAAAAGTAAACGAGTTTCTTAATGTTATAAATATCGTTATAAAGTGAAATTTTTACATTGTCAAATCTAAAATTTATGCATTATTTATATAACTGTTTTTTAATTTTGTAAAAATGCACTTATAAATAATTATATACATTATTTATATGTTTATATAAATTTTTTTTATAGACTACCTCTAGTATGAATATGTTTTCCCTAAATATTTGAAAATTCTGATGCTAATATACAGCTTATCAAGAAAGCATTTAGAATAATCAATTATAAGCATTTCTGATGCTTTTGTATAAATCTTATGAGTTCATAGAGCATAATTATTATTTACTCATACCTCTAGATTGATTGTTTCATCTAATAAGTTATAACTAGGATATCTGAATTATAATAAACAATATCATTTGCATAAAAAACCTCCTGTATCTCAGTTCATACAGTCATTTTGCAATGAACTGCTAACAAGTCATTGATCACTGCTTGTAGAGTATGGAAGAAGTAAAGGGTCCATCTGCTATACTTCATGCATCACCAAATTCAATTCATCTTCTCCTGGGCACAATACTGAGTCAATGTTGTAAAAGGATGCATGCAAAGTTATCAAGAACCATGAAACTCCTAAAATAAAAAGATGCATTCATTTTGTAAAATTAACTATTTAATTTCTGAAATTATATTAAGCTAGTTCTTTTCCCAAAAATAACATTTTTAATAATACTTTTGACAAAAAGAACTTTCTTGCATTCTTTTAAATTTGTTAATGTATTTAGAGGAGTAAAAATTTCATCACTGCATACCTAGAACCCAAAAAAGTGCAGCGCCAGCTCCTACCATGTAGAACAGTGGAAGCGAACAAATGCCGATAACTGCATATACTTGAGCCAGAGTTAACTTGTGGTTTAAAACTGTTAATTCTTGCCTTGCATGAATTTGAGACACTTTATAGCAGGAACCAAGTGATATAGCAACTGCTAGTAACAAAAGTGGAGAAGTAATCCTATAAACAAAATTAAGTAAATTTTAATATTTATCTTAATAAATAAAATTCAATTAAAATATGTATTTAAAAAATATACTTACAAGCAGTATATAACTAATCCAACAAAAACAAAGAAATAATTGCTCTGAAAGTATTCAATATTTTTCATTACACGTTTAGTCAGTCTTGGTAGGCTTGGAGGTGCTCTAAAATTGGTTGTGTTCACGAATAATGACCATGGCCTGACATTTGCCCTTCTATGTTGGATCCATTCTTGGGCCTGGGGATAACCAAGTTGACCCAGTGGAAGTGGAGGGATTCGAGGAAATTCAAATCTACAGAACATTATATGTTAAAAAGTTAATTAGTCTCCTAAAATAGCAACATCAAGCAGGTAAATGCATATGCTACTTTTTTATATTTTACTAAATTAAATGATGTAAACAATTAAAATAATAACTAATCAGTTACAGTATAATTTCACAAAGAATGTATTTCAAAGTGAAAGTAAAACCAATCAATAACTAACATATTGCTTTGTTAAATAAAGAAATTGCTAAATAAATAAGCAATTTCTTTATTCTAAATTTACAAAAAGCCACATATGTTACTGGAACAATGAAGAAAGAGGAAGTGTTGTGTCGAAGTCCTCCAACAATAACAAAACCACGTCGGACTTCCTTTGACCCACACTAACTCCCCTACCATATTTTCGCCCCCAAAACAGTATTTTATTTACTGTTCTTCGTATTTAACTCCAAAACGCACCCAAACAAAAACAAAACTCAAAACACCTCGCTCCGATTTCCCACCAACTGGGCGTGTGTATAACAAGGAAAAAAGGGCACGAACGTAAACATCAACTTGGAGCACTCACCCGTTCGCGTTGGCGTTCGAAATGGAGTCCTTCCTGTATCCATTCTCCATCTCCCCGGACACCTCGATGTGCACGTCCGTCATTTTTCCAACTCCTTTATTATATGCCGGAGCAAAATTATATCAGTACCAGTACGGAAAAAAGAGAGAGTTCGCGCGAGGAAGAAGACGACGACGACCTAACCTAAGCACACACGTATACACGGACGTAGGGTCCCACAACGGCGCTGTAAAAGAGATGAACGTACACGCGATCAGCTGACGCATACATGGGAAGATCTTACGCGGGCGGGCGAGGAGGGAAGGGGAGGGGGCGAGATACTATACTACTGTTTGTTTTTCCGTAAATTTCTTTGGTTTATCTTGGCGGCCTCGTTGTTGCTCCGTTTTTTTTACGTTCGTAGATGTTGCGTACACTGAACAATTGACACAATTATCCCATTAATCGTAAATGCGTTAGCGATAGGTACGCTAGCTAGGCAATATTGTACATATTGTAAATT
The DNA here is from genome assembly GCA_900474315.1 of Torymus auratus. Lineage (NCBI taxonomy): Eukaryota > Metazoa > Arthropoda > Insecta > Hymenoptera > Torymidae > Torymus > Torymus auratus. Next base: position 15,579 of record UXGD01002892.1, on the reverse strand, counting down.
AAATGAATATACGATTAAGTGTTGGCAAGTACTTGAGAAAAAATTTTTAACGTTTAAACAAATAATAGTTGATTGTAAAAATGGAAATTAAATTTTTACTGATTCTTTATGGTAAATAGCTTATCAAGTACTTTTAATAATAATAATCATTATTTATTTAGACTTTTTAAATAGTTAATAAGTACAGAACTGTCACGTGTTAAAACAATAATAGAACAATGTCTAGATATATTGTTAAAGCAGCAATTATTTTCTCTAACTTCTTTATGTCGATCACTATCGCAACATCGTTCCGACATTTAGCTACAACTACTTTATTTCGAAATGAAAAATATTTTTTCGACCATACGTTTTTTATTTAAAAAACCATCTTGTATTCTAAACAAAAAAAAATCGTTTTAAACCGTCTCGCGAAAAAAAAAATTTCTTATATTACCAACATGCATATTGCATCGTGAAACCTGTTAGAATACAAAATCACAAAAAGTGATGTAAAAGGATGATGCAAAAACGTAAAAAGAGATTTTCGGATCAAGAGTTTATTTTCGGACCAACCGGTTTATCCGAAAGTCGTTCAGATGCACATGCGGCCGTATACAAGGGTTGAAGAGGCTGTAGTGCGGTGTGGATTATAAATTTTTTTCTTTATATCTCAAACGAGATCATAATTTCATTTTGATCTTAGGTGTTAGTTTCTTTTTCTTTTCTCGAATTTATTGTTTGTCATCGAAGCAAAATTTTGTAGATTGTATAATGGAGCAGAGAAGTAGAAAGGATTAATGAAGCCATACACATTTTGAGCCCATCTGCAATATTGCTCCGATTTAAAACGAACTTTGAAGAGAACTAAGAAAACTGTTTACCTATATATATATGAAAATATTAATTTCTTTCTCAAATTGAAACTAAAGTATACTCACTACGCTATATACAAGATTTAAAGAGAGTTTTACTCGCGATATTCAGAAACGAACTTGGCGGCGTGCACAATATTTTGCGCTTTATAAAATTTGCATTTAAGTACACTATCTCTTGATAAACAACAATGTATAAAAATCATTTCTTATCCACTTTTCGAGCGCATAGTATATAATATCTAAAAGATTTCTCAAATTACTCCTATATAGCTAGAAAATAAAAGGTAGCATCGCAGGAAGCATTATTAATGACCTCAAACGTTCTAAGTGTCTGGCTACCTGCGTTGAACTAATTACCTCATATCCCTAAACCTCCATAAATGCAGTTAACCAGACAACACGCTGTACACCTATAATACCCGTACCCCTCATAACTACCGACCTATAATCATTACCCATTACCAGCAACAACGTGTCTCCTAGCACCTTCCATCAGTACCTGCAAGTGACCTGCAAAACCATCATCAATCCCCTACATAACTATACACGAAATCGCAATACGCATCCTCCTTCCAATTTCTCTCTCTCTCTCCCTCTCTTTTTCTTTCTCCTTTTCAGACGGGGCGACACACGCACGCGTGTCTGTCTTACAGCCCCCGACCATCGAAGGGGAGAAGGAGAGAGGCCGGGCCAAGCGAGCGGGGCAACAGGCTGCGCGCAGGTTGCAGCTGTCCCGGATAGAGAAAATTCCTTTATTATTCTCGCTGTCCTTCTCTTGCACACGCAGCCAAGAGTGTAGGAGGCCGAGGGAGAGAGAGAGTGGAGAGCAGACGGCCGGCGAGCACGACCGTCTCGTTTTCGGGTTTTTAAACGCGCGTTGCTCGATGCTCGCTCCGATCTGCTCTTGTTTTCCTTTATATAGAGGACGGCTCTCTCTCCCCCTTCCTTTTTCTTTTGTTATTCGTATTGCATATTATATATTATGATTATGAGCGGGTATATATATGCGTCTCGACGCTTCGTTGTTATTGTTATTGTCGGGGGTGGAGAAACAGAGAGAAATCGGTTGACTGAACGTATGTTTTTGCAGGTCGATGACACAGTGTACCAAGAATTTTCGAAGCTGTATAGAAGTGTTGCTTTTAGCTTTCTTTTTCTTTTTTTTTTCTTTTTTTTTTTGACGTTACCGTTCGAGGGCATTTAAATTGGATGGACGGTTTTTAATTTTGATGTATTGTAGGTTTTGGTGGATTTACACTGAATGGTATATATATTGTATCGCTTTGTGGGTAAAGCAATGTGACTCAATGTCCTTTTATTAATATAAATTTTGTTTAATGCGTGTTGAGTATAATTAATGCCACTCTATAGTTCAATTAATCTTATATTTGTAATTTTCGAAAAAACGGGCTAGTTAAAGATGTACAAAAAAAATGTAGCGTACCTTTATACTACGCCCTCGCCAAATAATTAAAATAAACTCAAATTTATTGAAAACTCAAACAATCCTAAATCTTTATGATTTAATTTGACTTCAGCACACGAGAATTTCACACGATCCTACCGTTAGATTGTCGATCATTACTAAATCGTTACTGTATTTTGTAAGACTAAAAAAACGTTAACGATCAGAAAATATAAAAGAAACGGAAAAAGGAAAATACGGATTTTTAATACCACCTGCTGCTCACCGCTTACAGCTACTGTATAGCGCGCGGCGTCGAAAAGAAAACCCGTCATTATGTGCTGCGTAACAGTAGCTTCCTCTTGAAGAAGCGTAAAGAATCGACGAATCCTGCGAGTAAAAGATTGAATAACGCCGAAAAAAGGCAAAAAAAGACAATGTACGCGTCCTGGCTTATATATTGGCTGGAGAACCTGTTTCGACCGAGATTAAAGTAACCCGAAGAGATTCGAATTTCTTTATATATATTTTAAAACCTTTTTCGAATGCATATTAAGATACGTATTTTATGTGGATCAAAATGATTTAAATGAGATATCAATATATGATAATTTAAAAAAAAACTTTGGCTTTGGAGAAACTTGGAGACATTTTATTTCTTATTATGATCGGAATGAAATGTTTAAAAATACTGAAGACAATTCAAATTAACGATCGTTATCGTTCGTCAAAACGTAATGCGCGTAGCAACAACTTATAATTTATAAAACATTAAAATTATTTAGATGTGTCATTTCATAACGTAATGTCGGTCAATGTAAATCTTTTCAAACGGCATTCTCTTTCAATTAAAACGAAATTACTACGTATACTTATGGTACATAAAAGCGCATCTCCTCGGACCTCGCGCTTAGAACAGGCCAAACCACTTTGCAATGCATATACCTGTACAGACCTGTACGCCCCGTATATAGAAAAAGAGAGACTTGCATGCATCTAAATCAAAGGGATGATGACACAGAACCCGCTTCGCGCGCAATAAAACTAAAAAAGCAAACTTTCCCCCTCTCCCCTCAAACGAAACCCAAACAAAAATACTCGTATAATAGAGTACACGAATTCCTAAAAAGCTCGTGTCTCAGTTCCGAAAAATCCTCGCGCTCACCGCACGAGCATTTCTAACGCGTCTCTTTTCCCAAAACCAAAGCAGCCTATGCCTCTTGCACTCTCCCTCTCAAAAAACGGCAAAAAAGAGATAGAGAGGAAGGGACAGAGAGTAAACGACCGGCTGCCGGGCGCACGCGTGTGTGCATTTCGGCAAGGTGCAGATGACGCCGGCGGCAAACGCGAGGGGTAGGGCTATGCGTGCTGCTGCAACGCTTTGCATATATATATGTATATATACCTATATGCGTTTTGAGAGGGACCGAGAGAAGATGCCGCGAGACGCACAGGCTGCAGTGTGCAGGTCCCGACAGGATATATACATACGTATGGTATCGGGGTGACGTGCGCGCATGCGCGATCATCTGCAGCCATAACGCGAATTTTCCGTTGATGCCGCTCGCGTGCATTACCTGCGTGTGATGGGTGTTTCCATGACGCTGCATTAATGGGCGAGTGTGATGGGGTGGAAAGATGCGCAATCGCGGACAGGGTGTTGGCACAAGCATGCGGCATAAGTAGGTAGTACGGATGGAGGATTTGTGGAGAGAAGGAGTGGCCAGAATCCGGGGGTGGTTATACAGCGTGCTGAAACGCTTGAAAGGTATAGACTAATGTGATTTTTCTTTGTGCTTATTGCTATCGCTTGTCACATGAATGAATTGTACCTATAATGTAGTTTACAATTTCGTTATGGATCGTATATTTTTAAAAGTTTTTAAATATAGTTATGGACTCGTATATACTTGCCTATATATATTGAATGTCATGTGTGCTTTCATCCGCTGAACTTGGAAGTATAAAAGTTGAAACGAAAATTTACAAAGTTTATTTAATGTTACTAACCTGCAACAAAACTCCAAACTTTTAGATTATGGACAAACATTTATAAAAAGTGTATATTATACTCGTATACGTTGAACTGACGTCATCCAATTTTAACGATAACGCATATTTAATTCAGTCAGTTGGCGGCGTTACTTATACGAAGGACATCAATGATTTTAGACTTGATACGCATTTATATTCACGATGCATATCACGCACATACGTAATCTGAACGCAATTCAATATGCAACAGGCGGCAAGCTCGTTATAAGGGTTGTAAGTGCGTCATGTGCGGGGGCTTTCTACGCGCAACAAGTATGTTTTTGCGCCGCCATTTGAAAAGCCGGTATTTGTAACCTGCCAAGTTCAATTGCTATGGATTTAATTTTCTTGCCGTCGTCCGTTTTTGTTAACGACGTATCAAAAAAGTAAAAAAAAAAAAGAAAAAATCACGAAATAATCTAAATACGATATATGTTTAAATAAAAGAAACGTCAATGTAAAAAGTATTTAACGGTGCGCATTGAAAAACTGCTGCAAAATCCAACAGGAGCCGTTAAAAAATCGTCGATTCCTTTATCTCTACCGTAAATGCGTCATCCTCCCTACCATCCATATATACATATATACCTAACAGCCGAAACGAGCACGCGGTGTCTCACACCTTGAGAACGCGCCACTCGCTCTTTCTCTCGTTCGTTGGGCATCCGTCCGCGCGTTCGTTATATTACTCATGTCGCAACGATTCGCAACGTCCTTGCGGGCCTCTCTTCGGAATCCACTCGCGCGAAATCCTCCGTCGTCATCCCACCATCGCAAATCCCTCTCTCCGTCCCTCTCTTCCCCGAATCCACCCTCAATAAACCGAACCAGCTTACGCGTACCCTCTATATATATATATATATATATATAGCTTCGGAAAAACGTGCGGGGCCCTCGCCTCGTGTACCTATATATACAATAATACACCCAAGCTCGAGCAAGCAACCCCTGTCGTACAATACTCACGATATACCTCCACAGTCTCATATAACGCGCCGTCTCTCTCGCACCCTCGAGAAAGCGGTCACACAAAGAGAGCGCACAGAGCGGGCCCTAAAACACATCGACAGCCACGGCCATTGTCGGCCGGCCAATCGCCGGACGGCTTGCTCAAGCCGGGTTATTTGAAAGCGGCGCGCTGATTGGCTCCGCGGCACGCACAGGCCATAGCCTGGCTATACAGCGCTTTTTCAAACCGCGTCGACACGGCCGCCATAACATAACGAACGCAGCCTGACTACGGGAAGCACGCAGGCAGACTCGCGCGTGAGAATATAAGTATAAGTATATCGCGGCGCGGTGTGAGTACAGTGTAGTATAGGTATAACAGAGAGAAAGCGCGACGTCGTTCTCACTGACACGAGGTGCCCGCGAACAGTTTTATTCACGGGTGTGCGGCGAAGATAATAATCCCGCGAGTGATAAGTTTTTTCGCATATCGAAGAAGAAAAGAAGAAAGTTCCGGACAGAGGGCTGGGATATATACCTACGGCGTGTGCGCGCGAGTGGAGCGCCGACTTTTTTCTTCGTCCGCACGCATATATATATACGCACACGCGTAAAGGAGAGTGAAAAAGAGACAGCGCTAGCCGCGGGGCGTCTCTTATACACACAACGCACGCACGCTGCGTGTGCGTGTGTGTGTATGTATCAATCTTCATATATGCGCGAGTTCAGCGCGTCGGCCCGGCAGCAGCACGTCTACGACGACGACGACGAGTTAGCGTCGAGCAATCGTCGTAGCGAGTTTAATGGTGGCGATAGGATTGGCTATCGAGCAGCAGCTATGCATCAGGGTGGCTACGACGCGGAGGACGAACTGAACGCTACGACCAACAGTTCGGGATGCGACGTGGACGACGCGGACGCGACCCTCGACACGTCGAGCGAGGACCTCGGACTCTCACTCATGGCGCAGCCACGAAAGCTTGCCTTTGACAGCATGGAGATGAGTGGCGACGAGGAGATGCCAGGACAGTCGAGCGTCGGAGTTGCTGAGCCAAGTGTCAGGACGCCCTCGGCTACGTTGTCAGGTCCGCGGTCACAGCCTTCTGGGGCAATTTTGAAATAATGACTTTTTGGAGTTTTTGTGTGTGTTAGTGCGAGAAAAGGGCTTCGAAAAAAAGAAAGGGTTATGGTGGGGTGATTAGCTAATAGGAGCAGAATTTGGTATGATTAGTACTTTGTATGAAAGCATTTTTTGTCTGGAGCATATCTCTTTTGTCTGGCACGAATCATGCTTTGCAGAGATAGGTAGAGCCTCCTGAAAGAATTTTGGAGCAAAATGTTAAGTTTTTATCTATGAAGTGAGCATTTGCTCCTAAATTCTCTTTTATTTGAATGGGAAATCATTTGACTTGACAGTATGGATGCTTCTTTGACAGTACAATAGAGTAGATTAAAATTTTTATCTGAGACAGTGGAGAGGGCGTTGTACCTTGGCTAAAAATGTCTAAACTAATGACAATATGGCATAAAGAACAGGAAGCATCCATTTTAAAAACGTTAGCCAGGCTTAAATATTTCACAAAAGGTGTATAAATTTTTTAATTTTATCATTTTGGAGCTCTATGTTTATATATTTATTGAGGGCCTACTAGTTTTAATTCATAAATGAAACATTTTTAGAATTTAATTAATGTATGATGTATAGATATATATATATATATATATATACGTATATATGTATACTAGTACTTGTGTTGCTAGGTGCAAATAATAAGGCAAGTACATGAATGAGCACATGTAATTCAATACATTTTTATTCATTTTTCTATATTCATAAGAAAATGTGAAGATTAATATACAATTTTTTTTAATTAAGCGTAAATATGTGTTTTTGAAATCTTTATACATATGGTCAAAAATACTTATTTTCTTTATAAAATGAATAAAAAACATCTTCCTAAAGCAAAACATGTATGTGAAATTATTTTTTAAATTATTTTGAAAATAATATTATGATGCATATGTTGGATGTTATGAAGAAGCCAGGTGTATTTGAAACTGTATAATTTAATGACTCAACCTTTGGAGTCTGACTTTCACAAGCCTCCAAGCTATATGTTAGGATCTATATGAGAAAAAAGTTTGTTGAAAATAAAACAGCCATGGTATTCTTTGTCTTATTCATTGGAATTTGGAATCAATGCTGTATAGATTTATTTTTACTTGATTTTTATGTTAACAATAAATTAATAAATTAAATTAAAATTCATTAAAATTGAAATTGCCCCTTTATTATAAATAAAAAAATCTTAATCCACTAAAATAGATGATAATTTTGTTTAAAATATATTATTATCTATTACAAAAAATGTAAAAATTATGATCGGTAACATATATTCAATTGCCCGATTATTTATGTGTATTTTACACAACAGCATGTTTTTTAATTAATCATTGTCAATTGGAAGCATGATTCGTTTTTAAGTGCCATGCTTTTCATGAATACAATATTTACACAAACAATAAATTAATATTTAAACAATATCGCTAACATGATAAATCTGTTTTTGCAGTTAAAACTATTAAGGCAATCCTATTTTTATAATAAAAACAAAAGAAAATAATCCTAAATTTGTTATTTTTTTGGCTGATACAGGTCCTATGGGAATCAAAGCCCATCATCGAGAAGGAGGTCCGCAATCCAGAATGAGCATGGCATGCAGTCCTCCTTACAAAAGAGTTCGAGCACTAAGATTGTTTGATTCACCAGCAACACCAAAAACCCTAATTGAAAAAAGCGCAATGCACACACCTATACCAAACAAATGTACCAGACTGTTCCACCCAGACAAACCCAAAGCAGTTCCAACATCCTATCACAGTAAATGTGATAAACCACTAGCAAACATCAATCCATTTACTCCAAACGGAATGCTGCTTACTGCAAGAAAGAGAACTAGATCAAAACGCAGTTTGATTGGGTATGTTTTAATCTCTTCTATTATTTTTGTAATTAACAAAAAGAATAATTTGTTCAAAGAACTGTAAATAGCACTTATTATTTTGTGTACAGTTTTAAACAAAATAAAACAATTAGTATTTGTATATTAAAAGTCTTAAAAAACTTATTGATGAGTTACTGTAATTATTGTTATGAAACAGTTGCATTTCAATACGTTATTTCGTTGTTCTCAAAACAGTTAATTTGTAAATGAAAACAACTTTTCATTTTTTCGCGTTCAACAGATCACCAGAACTGCGAATACCCAAGTTCGATCTAGTCGACTCCGATGAATCGGACAACGACGTCGAGCAGCCAACGAAGCGCGTCGCCCTCCATGAGTCCAATATATCGCGCTACTATCAGGAGTTTCTCGAGCTCGAGCTCCTCGGCACCGGTGAGTTCGGGTCTGTCTTCAAGTGCACCCACCGACTGGACGGCTGCAATTACGCGGTGAAAAAGAGCATCAAGCCTGTGGCAGGTAGCGCGAGCGAGAAGAACGCCCTCAACGAGGTCTACGCGCATGCTGTCCTTGGCAAGCACCAGCACGTCGTCAGGTATTACTCGGCCTGGGCCGAGGATAATCACATGGTCATACAGAACGAGTACTGCAACGGTGGCAGTCTGGCCGACTCCATTACCAAGCTGAAAAAGGAGGGCAGAAGCTTCTCCGAGGCGGAGGTCAGGCAACTGCTGTTACACGTCGCCGAGGGCCTCAGATACATTCACAGCATGCAATTAGGTGAGTTGGGGAGGACCAGATTTCTAGGATGAATGTTGATGAAATATTTAAAAAATAATTGTTTTATTTAAAAAAAAAAAAAAAAAAAAAACGTGTACTGATAAAACTCCATATCGTTGCAAAATGGAGGATGACGTAAATTTATTTTTTGAAATTTCGTAAAGTTAATATCCTGATCGGGTAAGTACCTACCTCATAGGCTAATTTCGGTTAAACCGATTAGGAAAAATCCTAATCATCATTAGTACATAATTACCCAAACAATAGCGCCTTCTTTAATGAGTACATAACGAGTGCCGTTTATTACTTTACAGTGCACATGGACATAAAACCGGGCAACATCTTTATATCGCGCGAGAAGAGTCAGCTGCGCGTCAACTACGACTCCGCCGACGACGGCTTTGACGAAGAAGAGACTGAGGAGGAGATCACGTACAAGATCGGTGATCTGGGACACGTCACTTCGATAAACAACCCGCAGGTCGAGGAGGGGGACTGCAGGTACCTACCGACAGAGATCCTTCATGAGGACTTCACGCATCTGACTAAGGCCGACATATTCGCCCTGGGACTTACGATCTACGAAGCCGGGGGCGCTGGGCCCCTACCTAAGAATGGACCCGAATGGCATGAGATACGCAAAGGCCACCTCAAAGAGCTGCCTCAGTACAGTAGAGACCTCAATGACTTAGTCAAGGTACACCCTTATACCTTCGTCACATTATAATTGCTTGCAGTTACTTAAGACCAAGCTTAACTTAATTATCTCTAAATTCTTTCTGTTACAGCTAATGATTCATCCGAACCCGGAAATGCGACCGTCGGCAGTGAACTTGATCCAGCACAGAGTCCTGAGCCCAAATGGTAACAAAACCAAGGCGCAGCTGCGCCGTGAGCTCAACGCCGAGCGTCTCAAGAACGAGATACTGTCCAAGCAGCTGCAGGAGGCGGCCAAGTGCCTCAAGACCATAGCACCGAACATGGTAGCGCTAAATGGCGTGGGTCAATTAGGTTCCGCAGCGGCAGTGGCCAGTACTACCTGCGGGTACCGGCTTCGACCCACGCCCAACCGAACCTCGTCGTCGCGCGCCATCGGGAAAAAGGTCAATCGCAGCAGCAGCACCACCAACTTCTAAAGCTATTAGTACTGCGCGTTTTCTTTTTCTTTCTTCATCCTTCTTTTTCTCCACCGTGGAGTAAAAATAAGGATGCCATGTTCTTTTTATTAATTCTTTCGTAGTAGGTGTTAAGACCCACGCGGAGGGGGGAGGACAGTACGGGAGAGGAGAGATATAGTTAGGTGTGCGGTGCCCACTAGCGTGCCCATTGTATTGTGATATCCGGTTATAACTTTTTTTTTTAGTCTTTAAGTCAATGGTAGGAACTTGTGTCGTTCCTCTTATGCGGGATCGGGGGCCCCGAGCAGAAGCGAGCGCCGTTTTTTTTTTTAAATTTACGATGGTGTGGACTTTTGTCGCTGGCTTGGCGTGATTTCGACGTACGTAGCCTTTAAACGTCTATCAATTGCATAAAGATTATACAGTACTCAATCAATATGACATTTTAATCTAATGAACTAAGGGCAGAAACGTTTTCGACTGATTCATGAATCTCCATAACAAAAAGATTGCAATTATGTATCATTAAAACTTTATGATTTCAGCTTACGTTTTACATCCATACTAGCCAATGCATGTTATAAAATTAAAAAAAAAAAAAAAAAATTAAATTTTAGCGTTACTTTTGCTCATGGTCCTTGAAACTGAATACAGTAGCGTCTTTAATCGAACTCGGACATTGTTGTATGCAGAGTGAAATTGCTCGTCTTCCAAAATACGTAACTACATGTAAATATTATTCTTTATCAACTCGCGTTTTTTACATTCTATTGATATAAATTGTTTTGCATGACCTGGCATTATTACCTACATATATATCTCTTATTTGATGAAAGACGAAGATATATTTTTGATCAATTAGCATCCCTTTTACACTGGAAATCAATAGATTTGTTTTGTCAATTAATATTTGCCTTATTAATTATTACACGATTGTCTTGCGTATAATTTGCAAACTTTTGACTCTGATTTCTAAGATAATTATTTGCACTCTATCTATTTTAAAAAGTATACCTCATGTCTTATTTTACAGTACAATAAGCACGTAAGACAATTTATTATAAAAAATCAAATTTTCAAAAATAACAAAGTATTTGAAATGAATTTATAAAGTTTTTAAGCTTCAGTATTTTTCAATTATCCCAACATTAATCATGAAACTTTGAGTTGGCTGTTGATAGCTCAAAAATAAAAAGTATATTAAATTTAATATTTACTTTTTTCACTATAATCTATTTTAAATATAATAATAAATCATAGATTCATTTTTATTTTTACAAATTTGACCGTATATCTTTTATTTTATTGTCACTTCGCGATTTATTAAAAATAAGGTAATGTAAGTCCGCAATTTGACTCTGTATAAACTGTCGCGAGTCAACGCGTTTTGAGTCGATGTGAAGTTCTTAGCTACGCATCATTTATTTCCTTTTTTAAATTAAATTATTTTTGTAATGATTTTAAAAGTTCTAAGCCTCCAGAAAAAAATCCACTAATTATACACGAACGTCCTTCTTTTATCGCTAACATTATTGTGTTGTATAGTACATTATATAAAATATTTTTATATTCATGTATAATAAACTTAAGGGGCGAAAGTCATGTTTTTTCCTAGTATAGTCGGCGTTAATGGTTAATTATTTTTCGCTTACTAATAAAAGCATCAACCTGCTTTCTCATAATTATTGTTATTACGATGCATTAATGTGACAAATTAGAAAAAATAATCAATTTTTCAAAATGTTTCATCGTTTTCAATTTAAAAAAAAGAAAATAAAATGTAGGAGGTTTTTTACAAGTTCACAAAAGCACTTCGTTTCACAACAGGATAACTATTTGCCAAAAGTTCCTATGCTATTAAAATCAATTTTTCTTTGTTATGAAACATATGTGTAAAAAATAAAAGAATAATTTAAGTTTGTTTGCTCTTGTAAAAACGATAGTGTCTTGTGTTTGTATAAACCACCTCTATAAAAAAAAATTTTTGTCTCGATCGTTTATAATCATTCTGTTTATGCGAAAAAAAAAGAAATAATTTTTCGGTCATTGAAATCAAACATTGTTAGCGTGAAACATGTACAGAGTTAAGAAGATATTCCGTAAGATCAATCTTAACGCATGCAAGTGCTTAAATAAGCGGACGGTCAGTAAATCTCGAGCATTTTTGGTAATGCAAAATCTTTTCGTAAACAATATAAATGGATAATGAACTGCGATATGTGTATATGTTAAATCGGGTATAATAAATAAAATGATATAAGTATGAATTTTCTACGAAATCCTGCGCTTGTAATATAGTATTTTTTAGACTGCGTTTTTTTTTTTTTTTTTTTTTTATAGCTATTAACTACTATTAACTATTAATTAATTATTAGTTTTTCTCGTTTACACTAAAGTTACATAGATGCGAAATACCACTCGGTGTGTGCCACTGTTAAGTCTAATGGATCTTGATCGACGATGTTTTTGGCAATTTTCAGTGTCATTATCCATTTGAAAATTAGCAACGAAGCAAATAGTTAATGTGCCTTCTTTTTCATGTACGAGTCTCCGCGTAAACGTCCGCGTATACTATAACAAGAGACAAGCTATTTTTTATAAATTTTAAACGCCTACCAAACAAAGCGAGAAAAGAAAAATTCAGATTAAATTGACAAAAGTATACGAGAGTTCGAGTGAGTTTAATGGATGATGCGAGATCATTGTCTGTGAATGGATATATTTCGGACACATCGATCGGATGAAAGGGAATATATTTCGCGTGTGCACAGAGATAGAGTGAAAGAGAAAGAAAGAGAATAAAAGCAGTGAGTAAAAAGTGTAAGGAGGAGACTTGTTGAGACGTGAGAAAAAAAATGTGATCGTAGTTGGGTATGTTAAAGTAAACATGTGGAGGATCTTTTGGAGATGATAAAATGAATTGTCAAAGAGAAATGGCCGCTGATACGCGTACGGGCGAGGGTAGATCCCCGGAATGCGAACGCTAATGGCGCAGTATTGGCGGAACGTTGAATTTTTGCACATATTCGACGAAGATAAACTTTGAAAGAGACATATACCACAGATGGCGCGTTGACAGAGACGTCGCGATTTGTTATTTTTTATTACACGTAATATTATATAACAGTAATATTTTGTAACAAATTGAAAATAAAATGATACTAAAACAACGAACGATGTTTGGCGTTTTTGGAGAAATTATTCTTGTGTATCACCTATTATACTTGTATATCTATTCTTGTATATTGCAAATTGTAAATTAGTCTTGTGTTATGATCATTTTTGTACAATATTGCGGGACTATTATTTTATTTGACATTCTCGTGAATTATATTTATTTTTCATCTTTTTTATTTTAATAAATCGACTTTAATTTGTAAGAAAATGAGTTTCTTTTTTGTTTATGTTTACAATTTATTAATTCAATTTTGTGTTTGTTCTTCATTTAAGTGTATTAAAACTTTGTACTAAATTAACAAACTACGTAGTAAAGAATATGTAAATTAATAATTTAAAAATTATCTTTAAATTTAAGTTTGAAACAACGAATCATATAATTAATAGTTTAGGTTTACCCAATTTTATTATTTACAATATTTTCTTACACTTGCTTAGTTGTGCAATTTGATTAATCATATCAATCTGCCAATTTCTTAATTCCTCCAAACGATATTCTTATGCTCCGAAATCACCCTCTTGTAACATTATCACAAAGCATTTCAAACCAGCGTCTAATACACAAAGTATCCCGATTTCCCTCTCCCACCTTTCTCCCTGCAAACAATACACGCTCAACAAGTATATAACCATCAGGGCCCGCAGTCGTCGACAAAGTGTGTGTGCCCAACTCTCGCATCAGTCTCGCATGCGGGAAAGCGACTAATTTCCCCTTCGTCCAAAATCGATATCATCGCGTCGTTTTTCCCTTATATACCTGCGCGTCGCGCGACCCGCAGACAAGGGATCCTGCGAGCAGAGGCCCAACAACGCAGGTATAGACTACAACATCATCCAACGACTATCGTCTCCCATTCTCCCAACAAAAAAAAAAAAAAAAAAAAAAAAAAAAAATTCCGGGAAACTAAGTGTGAGCGCGCTTGAATCGTCGCAGCGAGTCTTTGGGAAAGCCTCGAATGTGGCCCCGACGCTCGTACAAAGCCGCCGCTGCCGTAGCCTCGCCGCCTATACTGGAGGTGAGTCCACTCGGCTGCGCTACTGCAACTGGCGACTATGCCAGCCTTGTGCAGCACTTCCAGCGGCTCCGACTCGTTTGGAGCGAAGACGAGGATGCTCGTGACATCGAGGAGACCGTAACTCGCTCGTTCACCTCGTCGACGTCACTGCTGAAGTTGCATTTCAACGCGACAGCTACCACGAGGGTAAGGGGCCAAAAGGAGGAGGCAAAAAGGAATACGAAGAGCCAAGTTATAATGGCTTGCATGAACGCTCTGTGCCGACGGCTTAAGCGCATCTTTTCGAGGGGAGGTGAGAGCAACGCTGCAGCTGCCGCAGCTGCCACTGCTCCAACTTCGAGGGTAGGAAAGGTGCAGCAGCAGGCGAACGGAGGTAATACGGAGCAGAGACTTGCCATAAACTTTAACAGGTTCGCGCCACTGGTAGACGACGTCGAGCTGATAGGCGACGAGATCGACAGGGATACGCGCGGAAAGAGGCGCAAGAAGAAGAGGAAGAACGGCAATGGGTAAGATTTTTTAACACTGATTTTCTCTCTTTTTTTTAATAATGAGCTATAAATATAGTGGGTAAGATATTGCGCGTGATTTGAGTAAACAGAGAAGTGTAGGAGCGCAGATGATGATGAGGGCGCGCGCGTTGAACAGGTGTTACGCGACGATCGGCGCGGCTATGTAACCGCAGCGATCGGAATCATAATATTGTGTTTCTGTCAGGCGCGCGCGTTCTGTTTATACTGCGTCTCAGTCGATGCGGAAGTGTGGCTGTTGACTTTTTCGTTTTTCTGCTGGGGTTTAAAAATTGAACAACGGTGAGTGGTATAGGCAACGAAGAAGAGCGAATATTATGTGAGCTACAGGGAGTAGAAAAAATCGGCAAAATTTCGGAGCGAATTTCGAATGATGCGTGCGATGATGGTAGATGAGATAAGCGAATGGTTTAGAATTACTTATACAAGATTTGTTTCAAGTGCTGTTACCAAAGAGCAGCGAATTTTTATTTATAATTATAATAATTGATAAAGATCGAGACGAAAAATAGAATTGCCCTAGCGGAAATGAAAAATGAAAATAACTGTAAATAACTGTAAAAAAACTGTAAAAAACTGTAAATAACTGTTAATACCTGTTAATAACTGTTTGGTTTGATACGTTAATAACAGTTATTTACAGTTATTTACAGTTATTTACAGTTATTAACAGGTATTAGCAGTTATTAACAGTTATTTACAGTTTTGCAGAAAAGTACCTGCATAAACGGAGGTGCTGATAAAAGTTATT
>UXGD01002891.1:0-23127 GCA_900474315.1 Torymus auratus | reverse complement strand
ACTTTTCTTTGTTTATAACCTTTCGGCATTTTTAGCTTTCGGCAAAAATATTTTCTAAAAACCTATCCCCACCCATCGCGCGCTCGACATTTCTATCCCTATATCATAAATTTCACAAAATTATAAAAAACACCTCTAGCCGCTTTTTCGCCCTTACATCGCATAATGGAAGCCATGAAAATCTCAAGAGCTATATTTAAAATTCAGCGCGGGCGCGGAGCAATCGAATTAAAAAAACGTCGGGCTCTGCCGGCGGCGGTAAATCGATTTATCGCATCCATGAGCACCGCCACAATCCCCCAGTGGCGTTCAGGAAAAGCTATGTCGAAAATTCGTTATTTTTACCTATATTATGACGCGTGCGCACGTGTGTGGGTTGTGTTGCGCGCGTCGCTCGTATATAATAAGTTTATCGCAAGCACGCACGCTGGCGCCGATGGGCGTTGCGTTTCCTTTGCAGGGGAGCAGCAGCCGATCGACGACAGCGCACACAGATTCGGAGAGGAAGACAGAGGGAGAGAAGGGAGAGTACGAGAGCGACAGAGAGCTTCAAAGAAGCTCCCTTCGCACAAGTACGCCATATTTCACGTACACACGTATACTCGCCCCAACACGCCACTGCGGTCCTTCCCGCTCATTGGTCTTGCTGCCATCACCGCTGCCGTGCTTCGAATGTCGGACGAGATACGCACAGAGACCTATTCGATTTTCGGCTGAATTATAGGCCTATCTGGATTTCGCACAGCGTACATATTTGCGCGGGAGCACGTTTGCACGTATATTTCTAAGCGTGTATTTCTACAGCTACGAGTATTCGTATAATAAATGTATATTATCATATATAACCATATATAGTCATGTATCATCATATATATGAAAAATGTTCGATGCTACAATCACGCATATTTGCCTTTTGATTTTATCTGGCTCTATATGATAATATACATAATATGACCATACATGATCATATGCTTATATAAAGTCAAATTCAATATATGTATAACCATATATGATTATATATAAATTATATATATAATTATATATAACTGCTTTTACCCGCGCAGTTTTATATACCATCACATTGGAATATCGCAGTGATAAATAAGAGAGGGGAGAGAGGGTCTTAATGGTGTTTTATATAAAGGGGTGCGCTCTTTCGATGCCTACGAAAAGATAGCAAGCGCGCAACGGCGTGAAACTCGAGGCGGGGGACAGAAAAACGCAGGCTCTTTTTTCAGGCATTCACAGGGTTGGAGGAAGTTAAAGGGGAGGCGGAGGATTATATAGAAATGTCCGGGAAGATTGATTTTTCAGACCCCGATGTCTGCTCTCTCCCTCCGCGAGCGTAAGAGGGTACTTCTCGCACGGGCGTACCGGAAGAGAGCGAAAAATGAATTCGGAAAATGGGGATTTGTTCTTACAATAATGAAGAAATTTACGAAATGTATTGTTGTAGATAGAGTAACAATGTCTGAGGAGGAAAAGAGATAATTGTTGGGTCTTAATTTATAAAGGATTTCGAGAGTTGAGATCCTAGTTCTTATTTAACTCTAGGAATAATGCTCTTTTATATTATGTTTTAGAAGTTACAGAAAATATAGAGATACATTCGAAATCGTCTCAATAATAAAAGGAACATTCAATTGATAAAGATAATTAGTTTTTTACTGAAACTACATTTTCATTTTGATTTTACAGGTAACGTATTCATCGGTAAAGATTTTTTTAATTTATAATAATCTTCTTTATTGCTCGAAGCTATAACATACTTTAAGGTTTTATTAGGAAATTATTATCTAATGCACGCCCGGAGTCTTGAAGGATTACATATTCATGAGACAGTAGTTAATTACATATATTAATATTCCATATTACATTATGCAATTATGCATGCATCATCAATAATATTTAGATGATTTGAGTTATTTTGAATCATGCAATATTATCTACGAAATTCTCATAAATCAATGGATGTAGGGAAATTAGAAAAAGATTTAATATTTTCCATTAGCTGAAACAATAAAAAAATTTGTTTGAGTTACGAATGAGTTTTCTATTTTTAGATTATATTATACAATATAAAAGAAAAATAATTATTGAAAGTTATAATTTATAAAAATACTATTCGGCTATAAACGTTTTTTCAAGTAGCAAAAATATAACGTTTTCTCTAGTAACAATAATGTTTACGTCAAAAAAAAAAATGAAGTAGAAAAAAAGTCTAAAAACTGTACCCTAAAAAATTTTTGATGATTTTAATTTACAGAAAATTGTAAGCTGGACTTTTATGGACTTTTATTATTTATTTTCTTTTAAATGACACAGAATAACCAAATTATTTTAGTTGAATGAAACGTCTTTTATTTTTTCGACAGAATATAGTCTTTTATCGTTTGATTATATTTTACCAAAGCTTTTTCCTGATTTGATGGAGTTTGAAATGGTTGAGAATATTGACATGAAATACAACTACAGCAGACAAACTAGAGGAATCTAACAACTGGGTAAATATCTATTGAGCTTGTCCGTAGAGCAACAAACTAGATAAAACAAAGAGTATAACCGATCAAAATTGACATAAATGATTTCACAATAATTTTTGAACGTGCAAACAAAATATAGTTTCAATTTAATATTTATCTACAAAATTTGATATAATTTAAAGCAAAAGCAGTAGAATAAACTATTTTGAACTAAAGTATAGTAACGACTAAGATTATTACATTTTGAGTACTTACAGTACAGTTTACATTGCTTTCAGTACCAAACCAGTATTGTATACCAACATCACTTTTCGAAGTAAATAATGTTCAAATACAATTATTAGTTAATTATTTTAATCCTCAGAGCACATACAGGATGGCCTATCAAACCCAGATTTTTTTTCAAAATTTTCAAAAATCTTTTTCAGACCTTTTATATTTTGAACGAGGCATTGAAACTGCAAGGATTCATTGAACAATCTTTAAAGAATATCTGAGAATTTGTTCAGGTTTATGGGATAAGTAGTTATCAAATGGAAGTCTGTGAAAAACTGAATAGGATCTGACAGATCCATAGTATGTTAAAAAAACAGGTATATGAGGAAACCACAATACTTTTAACTATAGGCAAAATTTTTTTTCAAGTAATTTATTGCTGCTACAAGCTTGCCCTGCAAAGTACAGAAACTAGTCTGGGAGGAAAATTGTTAACGTGAACTATAAAATAAGTTCTGTAATTCATAATAGTGTGCAACGCAGGGCACAGCCGATGTGCAAAAATATTTTTAAAAAATCCACTTTTGGAGAGTCAAAAAGTGGACTTTTTTGGAAATTTGTGTTCATCCCCAGGCTTCGCCCGTCGACGAGACATAAGATGAGTTCGTCTTTAAGTCTGCAGAAACTCTCCCAAGACCATCATCATCACGCACGCGCGCATGTGTGGATGATGGACAAGGGAATAGATATATAGAGCGAGCGAGAGAAAGAGAGAGAGAGAGAGGGAGGGTGAGAGAGAGAGATTGCGAGTAGTGGGCGGTCTTGAGGAGAGGTATACTGCCAAGCTTCGTTGCAGTCCGCTAGCCACTATAACTATATACGGTCAGCTGGGTGTTATAGCTGGTACAACATCAGTGTCGTATAGCAAACGAGTGCGCTTGTTTGATTCTCGTTATTAATAAAGAGAATTGTTTTATGTTGAAAGATTTTGAGAATTCTGATTGAATTCTTTCTCTCTAGGCATGCAATTTTAATTGTAAGTACAGAGATCGCTTATCCCCCTGACAGATAAATGAATAACTTTTGTCAGAGGATCGGAATTGTAAAAAGCTCACGTTACACTTGTTTTAATTAAATAATTTATCTCGCAAGTGGATCACGTAACTCCTATTATCGGAATATCTCACGCGTCTCTTTTACCAAGCCAACGAAAAATATTAATGCATTACAAATTAAATCTCAATCCCTAAAAAGCAATGTAATCACGCGGCGCGCTGACGCAGGAGCGAAAAACTCCATTACATTAATTTTATCATTCCCCTTGTCATCAGGCACAGTTCTTATCGATATTAATTTATGTTGATTAATTCTACGGAAAAGTGGAAGCGAGAAATTCCACTTTCGCTTATCGCGACAGCTTTAAAAAAAAGAACCAGAACTCAGAAAAGTATGGTGCGATTGGAATTCCTTCTCTTGTCGCACGCGATAGGGAAAATTTGTCGTTCAATTTCAAATGTACCATGTCTTCTTCCTCAGTATACTATCTATATAGCCCGCAACGCGATGTCGGTTCTCTTTCACGCTCGACCCGCTTGTCCCACAGGATACATCGGCGGTGGGCAAGTCGCGATCTTAATCACGACGTTGACGAAAGAGCTCGCGCTCGCGCACCCCGGAGAAGGCATATGTAATGTCCTTAAAAGGAGGAGCGCTCGGCGCCCCGGGGATGCCGCGGGAGAGCACGTCGCTAGGCAACAATCCCCGCGAGGGATTCCGAACGCGCGACGGCTCTCTATTTCTCTTTCGCCCGGTTGATGCGAGAGCGCGCAACGTACTTAGTGAAACAGCGAAAGGTAATGTTTCTATTGTTGAAGGAAGAAAGAGTGAGAGAGATGTTAACAAGATGCTGATTTCCATGCAGCTACATGTATTTCGTAGGGCAGAGCTCTGCTCCGGGGAGAGTGTAATGAGGCGAGAGATTTATAAGCTAATTATGAGGAGAGATGAGGGTGCGTCGTTGATATGGAATTTGATTCCTTTTCATGGCCATCGTGATGGTGTTATTGCGAGTTAGAGTGTGATTTTCAAGTTTTAATTTTAATGCTGTAAAAAACTGGTATGGTATACGTTATATGGATCATCATATTTATTTAAAAAATGATGAAAAACAAAGAATAATTTAATATTGCGAACAAATTTATTACGCTGAAATAAATTTCAATTAAAATGAATATCCTTTTTATTTACATAATATTTTATTACAATGTGCGTATTGTATTTCATTCATAAATGGTTTATCATGTTTTTTTTTAATGAACTTCAAATGTTGAACTTCAAAACCCTTATTTAACGTTCGCGCTGAAAATCATCTCTCTAAAATGCAAATTGAAAAAGCTCAGCTTGCACATTTCAATTCGCAGTCACGTGCGGGTACAGATTCTCACAGACCACTACCTACTTTTTAAGACTCCTGGTCGATTCAGCACCGCTCCCGACTAACCGAAAAACTCGGCCACGTCTGCTAGCGAACCTCACTCACTCACTCACTCTCTCTCTTTCTTCTGATCGTTTGTGAATTTTGAGAACGAAATTTAGCAGAGCCTCGACGGTGGCAGTGACCCGAGTAAAAGAGCAAGAAGCGGGAGCCATTAAGAGACTCTCCTTTTCGCGCGCGTGGCAACCCGGGGAGAGACAAACGAGCGTTTGAATGCTCGTCAACTACGCCGCGAGCGCTGGCAATCTGCCGAAACGTCGTTGGGCGCGACGGTTTTTTTGCGCTCGGCTATACGGTTCTGCGAGCTCGACGTTTCTTTCAGGGAGACAGTTGTAAGGTGATATCAGGAGACTTTGAATTTTTTAGTTTTTCTGCGGGTTTTCGTAAAGAGGGCATTAGGGTTCTTGTAAAATTTCCAATTTAAATGGGAGAGAAAGCTATAAAACCTACAAATTGTTCCTTATTTTGTTTAGCGACTATAGCATTAATTTTATTAACAGTTATGTTATTGGCCTTTATTGTGAATACAATAATAATACTTGTGTATAGTGAATACCACTTTTTAAAACTCTCATTAGTTATTTAGGGAATTTCACATACTCTATTTAACTCAATACAGCAGTAACTGTTTCAAAACGATTATTAGTTTGATTATTGTATAGATGAATTTACTTTCTATATAATGAAATACAAGTAATTAATAATAACGTATTATTACTATTGATTATGATTCGAGTAGTCCAATCAACTATTTAATTTACCTAATGTTGTAAATGTTGACAGTCACTCAATAAATTTATTGACTACTTTCCTACATGTATATGTTAAATGGAATAACTATGAATTACATAATAATTTCTCCCGCAATCAACCAACAGAGCTTAATCCAATTAACCTTTCACTATACTCACGCTGGCAAAAATTTAAAAATCAAACGTTTACACTGTAAACTCACGCGAACACAAGCTGAAGCAAAAAAACGACCATGCGAGCGTTGTTTGCAACCCGGCTTTTATCTAATTCCCGACTGTTCTCTTTGCACCGGTGTACGGCTTTGATCCGTGCGCTCTCGCACAGAAAATAACAGCTACCTATAGAGCCGTCTCCTCTCGGAAAGCTTTAGCGAAAAAAATCCCACCAATCGAACTTTTTCACTCTACCTGGAACCCCTCCCGAGCGCTGTATTATATTCCGTACACAGCCATTTTTCGCTCGGCCGTTCGCGCCTGCGGCCTTGTGCCAACCAACCAGCTTGGAATATCGGTCGCGATAACGAAGTTCTTCTGTCAGCATGATTTAGCCCTTTCCTCGCGGCGGCCAACTTTTTTTTCGCGCGAGTTACCTTGACTCCGAGAGCGCGCTGATGGTGTAAATATTTATGGATCGGATGCGCGGGTGCGAAGAAAAACACGGCGCTCGCGAGCCCCGCGAGATCTTGGAAAGGGTATCGAGATTTACGATGTTTGTGCAGACTACTTCGCTATCTGCTTAGATAGGACAGATCTACATAATGTCCGGGCGTTCCGCACTTTCCTGTTGTTTTTCTCGTTCGCGGTTGCGACCTGCGAATGGAAATATTGCGAGGCGAAAATGGTCGGTTATGAAGGAGATGATCCGATCTTATTTGTACAAGGCATTTTAATACTGTTTTTCTTCATTCGGAAAGTAAATATTGGAGATGTGTGGATTTCTACCAATATTTTAATTCTATTAATATTCTTTTTTGATATCGTTTTATGATGCGAAACAAAATATTAATAATTTTTTAATTTACTTTATTATTTTTACTGTAACATTTCTACGGAAGGTATTTATGGTACCATTTATAGTTACTGCATTTTATTCCTGATTCGCTCGATGGCGAAGCATATAAACACCCGTTCACTGATATTTTTCCGACAAAATAACCTTGAGATGTTTACAAAACTTCCGTTTACAATAAAACATTATACCGGTGACCTGGCGAAAAGCACGTATTCGTCGAGACCTTGGCGGCAGTTAGATAATCGACAATCTACCTAATTAGCGAAATACGTGGAAATATCGAGCGAATTTGTTACAGCCACGTGGCCATCATATATATAGGGTAGAAAAAGAGAAGAGGAAGGGCGCCGGAGACTCGGCGCTATCTCCGGTGTAAACACAGTTTGCAGACGGTGCGCGCACGTATATATATCCGCGAGGGCCAATTAGACGCTCGAGAGCCAACTTGCCGGCCAACGCGCGTGCAAGCACAGGTACGAACGTAATATTGTTATGACTTATAAAAGTGAGAAGGTGGAGTGGAAGCAGTAGCGATTAAGATGATTCTACTGTTATGGTGAGTTCTGTAGTAGAATCACTCGTTTAGATTTGAATGCCATGATTTTTAATTATTAATGAACATAACAGATTTATGGATTTGATAAGGTCATTAGGTATTTCTATAAAATATTATTTTATGAGTACATACGTAAACATTTATTCATAATTAATCTATAATAGTCTACATAAAAAGGTTTATTCACGATACTTGGTTTTAAGATTTTAGCTAATAAGATATAAGTATTTATTAATAAAAAATATTTTCACAATGTTCAAGTAGTATTTGATTTTTTTTTTGTTATTCGATCTTGTGGAATAAAATTTTGTGAATATTGGACATTGAATTCCTGGAGAAAAAAGGAAAATTAATACAAGAAATATTTTCTAAACACTGCTGTATATGTATACTATGTGATCGTGAAAATGTCAGGCTACGTGCTCATCTCTTACTCTATGTGTTTGCTTTCAATCCAAAGGCAATAAGCTTGGGATTTATAGGGATCCCATTTTATTAGTCGCAGTATATCGTTTATATCATAAATCCGACTTAGTACTTAAAGTATAAAACCCATATTCAGCAAGATAACAGTACATATTAAATAAGGCATGTTTAAATTTTAATATTAAGTTCAATGAAATATTATTTAAATTGGCTATTATTCTGTTATATTACTCAGTGTATTTGGCTTCAAAATCAATACCACATTAGGAAATTTCAGAATCTATATTTCTGTCTATTATTATTTATCTCTCTTCAATATAAGAGTCTCATATTCGGCAAAATCTCTAAACTATGCGGGAACCCGATATCGTTCTATCACATTAATCCCTTGCCGCATTTCGCAAACACAAATGTCGGTCAGTAACCGCGGCACCGAACAAAAGTCAAGAACCGCATTGAGCATAGGCAAACCGTCCATCAATCTGTAGCTCTAAATCAAACCCTCACCCCTTTGACTCGTCGCAATGAATAATCATGCAGGCCAGCCAACTATATGTACATACCTCTGAGGCGTGCGTGAAAACGCTGTATATCGCGCTTCGTTGACGCGAGCGCGGATGATCGCATATGGCTCGCAGTCGCATGTCGCGGCGTCGAGCACAGAGCGCATCATCGCGGGTTGCGGGAAATCGGCCCCCGCGCATATATAGTGCGAACAAAGGCGCGATTCGATGGCGCAGCTCGCTCCAATTCATTACCCCGTCGCGTCGTCCCTCTCCAGCGCCCTTCTACCTATAGCTCCCTTTCGTCAACAACGCCAGGCCCGGGGATTTGCTTGATTACGGATTCCGCGAAAGGGCAAGTTCTGTACACGAATGATACCACACGTGCAGCTTCTGGGTATGTACATGTATAGTATACCAGGAGCTCGATAATAGAGGCGAGTCGCGTCTCTGTGATCCTCGCGGAAAATTACAGCACCGGCGGAATGTGCTCTTGAAGGTTTAAGCAGTCTATCTATATCGCCTGCGCTCACGGATAGAAGAGAAGCTAATGTGGACGGCCGAGCGGAAGTGTCCAATGCGCGCGATTGTTATTTACTTAGTTTCGCGAATGGCGAGCCCGCGATGTGTACGCGAATGTTTGCGGGTATAGTAATTTTCAGCTGCGGTTCGCATTGTGCTGCTACGCGAGTATTAAGCTCGGGTGCGTCGCGGCCGTCGCACCGCGGATTAATCGCGAAATTTAGAATATCATAGAAATGAATTTTCGAGTGCATGTATACGCGCGGACATTTGAGATTTAGTAGCATGAATTTGCTAATTTTAATTATTTATTTTTAATTGAAACACTAATACTTAGAACAGTATCAAATTAAGCACAATTGGAAGTATAATATGACAAAAGTACTTTCCCTAATTGAAAGAGCACTCTTAACGATTACGGTATTTATGAATTTGCATTTATAATCTCCAAAATCCCATTCAATACCCTTAATTAAATTTTGCCTTCATTATTCGTTTCAAAACGAACACTTGACTTTAACATCTTCTATAAGGTTATATCCATTAATTCCAAAGCCCTCGTAGTAATCGATAATCAATAAATTATAAGACTCCCAACAGGACAGTTTCGGCGGTCTGCATCTTAGTGGGCGTTAATAGCAAATTAAATTTTAATGTCATCCTGCGAGGACACGCATTGCAGATAGCCATATTTTTTGCTTTAATTTTTTTAATGACATACGATGATAAAATAAAAAAAAATAATTAAACAGAGCTCTAGT
This sequence comes from Torymus auratus, assembly GCA_900474315.1. Taxonomy (NCBI): domain Eukaryota; kingdom Metazoa; phylum Arthropoda; class Insecta; order Hymenoptera; family Torymidae; genus Torymus; species Torymus auratus. Next base: position 13,402 of record UXGD01002891.1, on the reverse strand, counting down.
CACTTAGATAATAAACATATTTCTTTTAATTGTCAAATATATTTCTTCAGTCATACTTTATGTGAACGTTTTCTTTAAAATATAAGTAGTTAAACAATGAGAAAAATATAATACGGCTTATAAATTATTTGGAAAATATTATGAATCATTTGCATTTTTTTTATTTTACTTTCCTCTCACAATTTAATAACAATTTCCACACTTATAAAATCGGTTCATATAGGCAAAACCATCATACACATATGGGAGAGGTATCCATATGAATCACATCGCAAACCCGAATCGCAAACGATCCTATATTATATGAGGACCATTACTCTGCCACACTGTCCCTTAGCGCTTGCGTCATATATATCGTCCTCTCACTTTTTCATAGGGCGACACTCAAATAAGAGGCCTCAACGCGCATAGCGGATGGGTGGATTCTGCGATTTATCGCCGGAAACAATGGCAATGACGCGCGTCGTGGCTTGGTCAACTCTTTGCCGCTCGCGCCATCCCCGTTTATTGTGTGCTCCGCCTGGCGGCGTTAATTTTAATTTTTTTTTCTCCCTCTCTCTCGTCGAAGAATAGAAGTAGAGATAGGGTTGTAATGAATGGGCCGAGGCTCGATAACGTCGTTTCGCGCGAGCGAACAGTAGATTTGCATATAAATGAGCTCTCTCTCGAGTCCCTTCGCGCGCGCTTAGCGCGTTGGTTTTTAATGTCCCTCCTGTTTTAAAACCGAGGGGATTCAAATTCAGCCTTTTTCGCTTTTTGTTCGTATATATATGCGGCCGGAAAAATTCTTTTAAAGGCACACTGGATTAACAATTATCCAATGCAGCGTAAAAGCTTTGCCTGCAGTGGGCGTTCAAAGATAATCAAAGTGTCAATATTAAATCTTTTTTCGATTAAATTTCACTCTTTTCGTTTATTTAATCTCTACATTCGGGGGATTTAGCGGTTTATGAAACAAACGAAATTTATATAGTTCATTCGTATGCGTGAGTGGCGGATGCGAGTTGCATGAATAAAACGGTGATAGGTGGAAAATGCTGGTGCAAAATTATTCACGGAGCTTTTGACAATTTCAATGGAGGCGTAAGTTAAATTGAATCAACGGTTAAAAATAGCCGCTAGATGTATCTGCAGAGTACGTGTGGTAAACAACTAGGGAAACAGGAAAAAAGTCGCTTAATATCGATACGATACAAGGCAGAAAAACAAAACAAAATTGTTTTTTCCGAATGAGAGAAGTTTAGCGCAGGAAATTGCGAAACCAATGACTTTATAACAGTGTATAATTTTTGTCATTTTATCAAGAAACTTGGTAAGTTTTATGAACGTATTGAACATTTTAAATAAAGTTTTATGAACGTTTTGCAGTACGAGAATTGGTATTTGGAATGAAAGAAAATTATACGTTTTATTTGTAAAGTAGTATAAACAATTTAAAGAAATTTTCATTCATTAAAATACAAAGTATTTTGATAATAGAAATGACTCTTATTTAATTAATAATCAATTCTTTCAATATTATTTAAGATTTTATTACGAGGAAACAATCCAATCGTTTGGATAATAAAATCCTGAGACGAGTGGTTGAACCACAGGGCCAGCGATTTATAATTCAACCACTCTACTAACTAACCACGGCTGCTACGCTCAACTTTATGCTAATTGGCGCCATATTGTAATAGCACTTGACGGCTCTTCTTATTCCGCATATTCAAACGGTTTTCCATTAGTAACGATTGTATTTTTTAACCTTTTGGGCAGTAAGTTCATATTTTTTTTATTTTAAATGAATTTGCAAACTATCTTGACCAGAAAACGTTGAAAATCAATTATAATGAATATTTCATTTAAGCATGAAAACAAAAAAGCAAATACCTTTTGTTCATTTTCTACGCATACGTTAATCGTTAATGGCGATAAATGAATATTACCGATAAAATATTCTCAAAATGCCCTCCTTGGTGGAGGTTCACTTCGCCTGACATCCTAAGCTACTAAGGAAGAAAAGTAGGTTCCATAAAGGTGAAATTGCAAAGAACAAAGAAATTTGTTTCATGACGATATACCCAAAATTTGTATATAATAATTACTATATACTACCTCTTTTATTTTTGCAGGCGTCATAAATTTTATACCCCATAATCAAGTAAAACTATTTTCACAAGTATTATACTGTGATGAAAGATGCGTAAGTAGTAAAAGTCAAGCTCAGGTTAGACCTACAGAATCCAGACGCTTTTACGACCCTTCGTGCGCTATACACACACACACACACACACACACACACACACACACACACAGCGCCAGCTCTAAATAAGACTAATAATACTTATTTCAACGGGAGAAATTCTCCGGAACCGGCTCGACTGCGCTCGCGTCGCTTATTTCCGTCTCGATTTCGATTATACCCGACAAGTCGTGCTCAAACAGTTCTAATTAGGCCGCGCGACTGGACGTTTCCACGGGCAAATCTCATTCGTAACTCAGCGAGATTTACGGGGCGTCAATAAGGAGAACTGGCCGTAAAACTCGATGATAAACAATAAGACGAGCGCGCTCGCGCGATACGTAATTGCGCTTGCGTCCCCCCAATATACGTGTGCGTGAGAATTTCCTACGAGAGAACGAACGAGAGAAAAATCGCTGTGCGAAAGAGAAGTAGAATAAAGAGAGGGAGGGGGAGAGGAAAAAAGAATAGGAGCAGAAGTAGGACAAATGATGGATGTGCCAGAGCGCATAGTGGAAAAGGGAGAAAAGTGGATACTTACCATCTCTCCGCAAGATGCCGAGCGTATGGCATTGATTTCGGTGAGGGGCGTCAGAAAGCGTACGCGCAACCCCCTTCGTCAAATCTATTTGGAAACTAACCATATGCTTTTTACAAGCATTTTCCACTTCGCTGTTTGGAAACAATACCGCTTCTCATTTGCAGATGCGCTATACATTTTTTCCGAGGTGGCGGTTGAATTCACCGGAGTTTTTGGTTATTTATGCTTGACCCGTACGCGTCGCGTAAGGAAGCTTCTAGTTTGGAGCGCGTCCTGCTTTGCCTAGGTGCGTTTTGTGTTTTAATGTGCGTGCTTAACCTGGATACTTTTTTTATGGTGGCCAACATTTCGCGTAATGGAATGACGAACGGAATATTATCGTTGAACGGGCACGTGTAATACAGGAACGAATAAATTGTTTGTTACTGCGTAGATGATGAATGTAGTCTTTGTATGCATCATTGTAAAATGTATTGAGTTATGTATTTGGTATATTAATTTTATATTTGTATTCAGAAATTATGATATATTGTGTGAAATTGAATTATCCTGTTTTCAAGTTAACAAAATAATATGTGTATAGGTCAATGAAATGCATATTAATTAATTTAATTTAAATTATTTATTTAACATTCCATTAAATACTTTTCATACATTCGCTTTGATCGAACATTCCGATAACTTTTTAGCGTAAAATCATTACACGAAATAATTTTGCATCCGCGAATATTCATCAGCTGGAATTCTTGCCATACCAAACGGAAAATTCAATGCACAGCGGCAAAAATAATGGATTTCCAACTGAGCAGATCCGTCGGTCCATAATCATCGAGGAGCAACGCAATTTTTCCGCCCTTGACCCGAATACGTTCCACCGAAAAAGCAATCAGCCGAAATTCTCGTCTCCGAAGACCGCCGCGCTGCCTCCAGACAATCCGGTTTAACGAGCCGCGCTCAGCCGCTAAATTTTGTATTAACATCGAGCACGAAAAGTGCCGATTCCGCGACGCTGAAAAACTGCCGAGCCCGGCGAATCGATATTTAATCGAGCCAATATTTCATCCGCCCGCAGCTCTCGCTCTTCGCTCCTATCATCTCGCGCGGGTTCTTTTTGTCCGTATCGCTCTTTCTCTCTCTCTTTCTCTCTCCGGGGCTGCTACTGCGCTTTTTCGATTTTTCCTCGTTAGTCGCAATTCTTCAATGGTTGAAATTTGAATTTCAGTTTTTGCCGGACTGCGGTAATTCATGCGCCTCGGAGAGGGAATATTCGAGTTGCGGAGGGATGAAAAATTGTGTATCGCGATCGGAAATTGTAGAAATGTTCGAGGTATTACAAGTTGCTTCGTTAGGGCTTTCGTGGGCGGATTTCTGATGTGAGGGTAGTTTGTGTTTCGTCAGTGTGAGTTGCAGTTTATTTTGTTACCTAGATTCATATCGATATTATAAATACGCGAGTATCACGAGAGTTTGTTGTTCCAAATGAATATACCGGAATCATTTTCAATTGGTACGATCGGGATGTAGTCATTGTACTTAATTAGTAAGCGGATTGGAAATATATAGCTTATTTTACTTTCGAAAAAATAAATAAACTCATAACAAAAATTACAATGCGACGGAAAATCAATAGTTTTTTTTCGATAAATAAAACTTGCGTCAGATTATAATTAAAATGGAATATAATGCTTTTACTAAAATAAATGTATTTAATTGTTTCATATTTTTTTCTGCCCATCATATGGCGATAATTTATTTTGTTTGTATGCAAATTTTAATAATACTCATGCTATTATGTAAATACGTATTATTTCCATCAAAAATAAAATATGCAGTAAATCAATATCCATCTCTTATTCATCTATTTTTTTGCCTCTTGATATCGCGTAAATGAACTTTTTTCTATTATTTGTCTCATCGAATTTCTCCTATATTGCCTTTTCCATGAATAGAAAACGTGTTGACAAGACAAATATGCTTTGAAAAACTAAATTCTCTATTTTCATCTCACTATTTTTCATCTTTTATCCCACAGCCCACGAAAACTGATCGAAATTCCAGAATCTCCGCCGAGTGTTTTACGAGTTCATTATGCATTCGTAGACGCCGACGGATGGCGAGAGTGAAACACAGTGCGATGTTGGCAAAAAAGGGCGCTTAGACGCGATCGGAGGGAAAACTTCGGTAATGAACCGGAAGACGAGAAGCAGATTAAATTCCTTCTCGGCCTCTGCGTCGAGAAAAGGAGAATGAGGGGAAAAAGTAAGATAGGGAAAGTTGGAGGAGAGAGACAGAGAGAGAAAGGGGTATCAAGGCGGATGGATCGGAATATTGAAATATGTAAATGGCATGACTGCGGCAGTATCGGATGTCATGGTAGTAGTAATTGCAGTAGTTGTGGATTTAATTAATGCAATCGAAAATTTGTGCGAAGGGCATAAATCAATTACAAGTTTTGCATTGCACTGATAATTACTAATATCTATGGAAAGGGGAACACTCATATACTCTCCAGATAAACTAAATAGAGAAACTACTACATTGATGTGACCATTGAAAATCCAAAAGATTTCAGTATTTAATGCTAAAGTTAATAATATTATGACTATTTACATTTTCTGCTTTTTCAAAAACAAAGCTGTTTTTCAAAGACAACGATTTGGAGCGGTGAACATTTTACTCGAATTTATATCATATTAAACAATGCTTCTATTCTTCACATGTGTGAGATTTATTTTCATATCCATTTCAGAGATTTATAGTCATATTTTGCTTTCGATCAGTACTTTATGCTAATTCTGAAATATTTTTAAAGCATATTTCTTGATCTATCGCGTTAAAAATACATAAGAAGTAATATCTCTCTTCGAAATACGTATGACATAATTTTTATTGAAAATTTGCATCTGTTGGTTTTTATAAAGGAAGACATGTAAGTTTTTGTAGAATATCAGTTATCGTAGTTGGATATTTATACGAATAACACCAGTAAAAGAATTCTCTAATTTTTTACCTAATATCGCACCAGATATTATAAATTCATCAAGAAATATATTATAAGAAAGCTAAACTACCGACTAGTATATTTTAATGACAAAAAAGTTGTTTTACAAGTTTCAGATACAAAATCGTTACACAAATGTAATAAAAACACTTCAATATATTCAATGATCCTAAAGTAAATACAAAAACAGAACTTTGATTAGTTCCGAAGTATAGATTCATACAAACTTGATAGCCAATAAAAAAGATAATAAAATATGGTAAATCTTTTATATGTCTTGTCTCATTAAGAAAATAGCCACGCTAATGAAGTTAGGGGCTTTTATTACTATAATAATCCACACTGAATTTTCTGCAAATATTGAAGAATAAACAACGCTTGTCATTCTTTGAAACTGATGGAAACCTTGGCAAACATTCCTTTGTTTAGTGAATCGTGACTCTATAATGTTTACCGCAATTTCGTAGCACAGCCTCCATTGGAAAATTGTTTCACTGTGCAAAAAAAAAAAAAACCACAGTTAAAAGGACAAAGAACGAAATTTAAAGTCAGCTGTATATGCGAGCCAAGCAATTTAGCACTCCACAGACGCGCGCGCGCGCCGACTAAAAGGTTATTGTTTCGCTTCCGTCATTGTCAACGCTCCCCTTCACCCCGACAACACGAAACTGGAGTAACTCGGCGCAAGCGTGGTTGACAAAAATACACCGCAGGCGAGCACGCGCTCGCGCGGCCAAATAATCAATTACTTCATCCATGCTCGGCGCGTCCGAGCAAATATTTATTCAAACTACTGCGTTTATTTTCCAGTAGTAAAAGCCCCACAGCCAGCTCTGCCGAGAGAAGCGCACGGGACGAGTGCGCAAAGAGTGGGAAAGAGAGGGAGCGAGCGAGCGGAGGCTTCGATCCCCGAAGTTATGAGCTAACTAACACCAAGAAGCAGCGCGCGCACTTTTGACCTCGTAACGATCCCCGGGTCTTCGCGACTATTAACCCCAAACGCCGGCGCTTTAATGCCACGTTCCGCGCCTGTGTGTACGTGTATGTGTGCATATGCATGTCTGCATGCGAGCTCCGCTTTTCAGTTTTCCGTATATAGTCTCTCGTTGTATGCAAAAATTCGTAGTAACGCACGAGCGAGAGAGAATTTATGGGCCTTTAACGCGTAAACCTGCCGAGGTTTAGTCGTGTACAGGCGGCCGCTTTCGCTCGCGGGAGCTTTGTTGTCTCTTCCATTTGGGAGTTTTGTCGTGGGCGATTTTTTACGGGGAATTTAGGGACGGCGCGCGAGGCCGTTGTGTAGTGGCGTGTTTTTTCATTTGGGAGACTCGTGGTATGCGCCGTTTTTTGAACAATCAGTGCTGCGAGAATGGGATCGTTCCTGAGTTATGGTCCTGTGACTGCTTTATGTCGTGTTCTTCCAAACTTTACACGACGAACAGAGTCAAACTTTGATTTACAATCGTTTTAGAGGATACTTTTTTAGTCTACAAACTATAGTTATTGACCAAAGATAACAATAAAATAATAAAAGACTTTTATATTTCAAAATTCGATTACACATTTTGCGAATTTCGTTCAATTAACGATTTGGAGACTCACATTTACTTAACAGTGCATACATTGCTTTATTGATTGTCAATTAGCTCGCCCAAAAAGGTTAGAGTCATATCGCCCCGGTAAACGTGTTAAAAAGTACACACACATCCCGTGGCATATAATTAAGTCGATCGAGGTATAATGAATGATATATAAGCCGATATGCTCGGGCACGAGCGATCGTTAATGGGTGAATTTGCATAGCACGTTTTTCACTCCTTTAAGGTGACAAATGTAAAAAGTAATAGGGAAAACCACACAGCGGCATTATAGTAACCCATGGAGATCTGGATCGATAAAAGCGCAGCGCGGGGGGCGGCAATAAACCGCTGCTCCAGTTTTTCGTTTATCGCGTGTCATGAACTTTGTGTACCAATACGAGAAACGTGTATAATATTCATGTAATAATGAGAACAGCGGTACTTACGGGTTCCATCGAAGCGTGTTGCGATGGTATCGAGAAAGGTGTTTTGAGGCGCGAGCAGGCCCTTCCTGGCCGGCATTGGGGCCAAGCCAACGCCTTAGCAGGCGCTCGAACCTAAAACAAGACGGAGAAAAGTGTTCAGTTCATTACTATAGGAGAAGAGTTTTCTCTCCTTCGTGTTGGTCGATCTGATAACGTGGACGACGATTGCACGCGTATATAATAAGCGAGCCATTAATTTTCGGTCAATTGATCTGGAGGGGGTGATTGCAATTAAATACACGTAAATTGGCGGTAATTATGGCTGTCACGCGCTCTGCGGGCTTGCAAGCCCGGCAGCCGAAAGTCTCTCGATCGACTTGATAGAATGTGTGATGGAGAGGCTATAAATAGACGGGAGAAGTTAGTGCGGAGGTGTGCACTTGTAAACTTTCTATGTATAGAAGTGAGTTACGATGTTAAGTTCGAGCGTCGTCAAGCTATTTAAGATGGATTACGTAAATCTTAATATATTATAATTTAATTAAACTCTTTTAATCAGATACCGAGTGTACTTGACAACTGAAGTAAAGAAATTGATTTCATTTTATTCTCTTGTGATTTCTTTTGTATGCTGCTCATTTTAGCTACATAGAGAAACATTTAACTAAAGTTTAATTTTTTATGAAAAAAAAATTCACTATTTTTCGCAGTAGCGCTGAGACACATTCGCTATATGGGATTTATACTTTTGGTAGCTTTGACTGAAACTGTGATATTTGTTTCAGCATCATAAAAATTACTATATCACCATAACCTGATCGAAAGTACCACTTTCGCTCCCGGCTCAAAAACGCGACTGTGGTATTTTAGTGCGTAAACTCACAAAAACTTTTTACTGTATTTCTACTCAAAAACTAGCTATAAAACGCATTTTAGCTCTATTAAAACTGTACTACAACGTGAGGTTTAACTATTCTATGACAATCCCTGCATTTTACGACCGCCACTGGACGTCAAGAAATTCATACTGAATATAAAAAGTTGAAAAAATGACTCATAAAGCTAAGGAATTTTATAGCATCGCTTCCACATTGGATTTAATATCGATTTTTGGTATTTGATCGTTTCTTCATTTTTATGGGCCATAAATTTGAATTAATTTACGTACATAATGAAAAATTGGTGATTTTTTATTTATTTATAGCATGTAATATTATATAGAAGGTTTTTTCAATCTACATTAGTAAATGAAATTGGCGTACTAGAGTATAAGATTTGTATGATTCAATATTTTTGTATATGATGTCTTCGATACACGGAAAAAATGATTTTGAAAAGACAAAGACCTGTTAAAGCTTAATTGCTTTAAGAAGGATTCTCATAATTGCCCATTTAAAATATTAATATAAACCTATATAAAACAAGTATCACTTATCATATAAACAAGAATTTACTATTATGCAACCCGCTCAAAAATCATTTCGTGGCCCATATATTTACAACAGTATGGACAATATATTGGCAATATATCGGCCACATTAGCGCAGTATGTATGGGCAATATGCGACTCCGGCGCCTAAGCCGAATATTGACCATACTGTTTCCCATATCATGTCCACATTCGTGCCATATTATTTTTCTCGAAGTGTAGGCCACATATAAATATTATGTGGGAAATCTATGGCCCTTATTCGGCTGAGGCGCCGTACATTGCCCACAATTTTTTTTTTACACGGGAAAAAAAAGAAAATATATAAAACTAAATGTTTTCAATTTCCACTACTGAATGTCGGTAATAATTTTTATTTTTCCACTTAGCTTATAAAATTTTACAATTTATTTTTATAATTTTATCTGTATTTTCCTACATTAGGTATTCATTTTTTTTAGTCTTATATATTTTTATGTGCTTCAAACAATGACATAGTTTCTGAAAATTTCCAGACGGTTCTGGTTGGTGGGTATCATCCTAAGAGAAGTAAGCTCAAGTTGTAGTGTAATTTGTGGTATGAAGAATGTTTTAATTTCAGTATAACTCGTCTTTTATATAAGTGATTTTAATTAGAACATGAAGATAAGACGCTCGTTTTACGAGGTAAAAAGGTAAACAAAAAGAATCATGAATCTTGATCCCAGAAGTCCATTCTAACAATTCTATTGTGTGAATTCTATGCATTTGAATGTAAAAGCATTTTCTTAAAAGGGTTTTACGATTCATGCAACAATTACTAGTAATGGAATAGTTTTGTAAGTATTTTCATGTAATAGATGGCTTTGAAGTAGATAAGTATTGTGCACAAAGCACATACTAATAATAAAAGTGTGAATTTTATGCTGATTTGGTGTCCGATTATGAAGAAGAAATATATGTTTTAAATTATTAAAAAATTTCAAAAAAGCCTAAATGCATACTAAACAAACTCGAAATAAGGCTAACGTTACAAGTATACCGTTACAACCCAAAAACTTACTCGGTCAATGCTTTTTCAAAATGGTATCTACATATTTCACAGTTGACGTAATTCTGCGCCAATAGTTTCGCGTTTCTCTTGCTGGGCAAACAATCGAACGGCACAAGACCAAGGCTCCGCAAACTCCATGAGCTAGTCTAAACGAAAGCTCCATCCCTTTCTCTGCCCTGAACGCAGCCATCTGCCGAAAGAGCCTCTACCTCGCCGACAGTCCAATTCGCCGGGTGCGAGAGAAATTGCGCCTAAAAACCCCGCAGCGTTACGCGTCGATCTCATCTGTTATCCCCATGGCATCGCCAACGGGTATGAGGAGGAGGAGGAAGAAGAAGCGTACATACATCCATCTCGCGCCGCTCCCCTGCGCGTGCGTTTCTCTATTGCTTCTTCCTTGGCCTTGACTGTAGAAGCACCCATCCTACACGTACAACTTGTCAAAAATTTCGCGAGCCAGTTGGAAAAAAATCGCCTTTCCACCCGACGTTCTTTTTTCATCAGGCGCGGCAGGTCTCAGCTGGCGGGATCGAACGAGGCCTTGACAGCTAATCGCTCTTCGCTCCTACGCGCTCGCTTGGTGTATACCTACGTTTGGAAAGCTATCTTCAATTATTTTGGAGAGAAAGAGTAAGGCATAGAAAGAGAGAGAGAGAGAGAGAGAAGGAGAGTGAGAAGGGGGGTGAGAAGCAACAACGACGACGGCTTCAACCTTTGTTTGGATACGACGTATTTTCTTTTTCGTCGATGTGATTCGGGCTTGTGTTTCGGAGAATTTAACAGGGGCTGAGGAGAAAACAGACGAAAAATATCTCTGAAGAATGAGAACAATCCATTGGATTCAACATATGTTAGAACATTACAAGGATTAAGGACATTTAAAGAATGCTTTTAAAAAAGATCAAATTGATAGCACATCGTACATTAAACTGATAACACCACAATTTAATACCATATTTTCTAGTTCTTTATGTTCTCCAAATGATGTATGAGTATCTCTATAGATATATGTTGTTTATAATAAATCTACTTTATTATCGTACCGATCATTACTTTAAGAATAAACCGACTTTACGAATTAACAAGATTTAATTTCTTAACGGCAATCCGTTAATTAGCCAATGTAGAGGGTGGTGGACAAAGACGGGGGAGCGGGTCCAGGGTCACGTACCCTGGTGGAGGTGAAGGGGGCGAAGCCCCCACCGGGAGGTGCCTCCCACCAACAAAAAATACATGATAAGAATTAATAAAAGAACTCACGAAAAATATATTATAATAATTAATAAAAGTACTCACAAAAAATACATTATAAGAATTAATAAAAAACGATACGTAGAAAAATGAAATGTTTTTGTTTTAAAATAAATTTTATTTATTTTGTATAAAACATTACCAAAAAATGAATGAATGTAAGGTATAATGTACGACAAATAATTGGCGTATTTGGTTTATTAATGAAAAATGTTTTTTTTTAGAAATTTGTTATTTTACGGATATAGGTCCGAGAAATCGCATTTTACAAACTAAAAACAGTCCTTAAAATCGAATTTTGATGGCTCTGATACCAAAAAAGTCTTAATTGCACCAAACTTTTTCATATTCTCCATTTTCCGTGTTTGCCCAATCTTTTCAACGATTCTCCATGCACTTGGTATTTCTCGCTTTCAACTTCCAATATAAAAATTGATGAGCCGTGCTTCACACGTTACGTAAAGCTACGCGGAATTTTCGAGCACTCGTCCTGCACTTTTTCCATCGTCTACCTATAATCCCTCTCTCTTTCACAAGTTGCATTGTCATGTCGAACAATGGAAGGGAGTAAGTCGGGTCGACACACACCCATACATACACACACACACACACACGCCACACACATACACACAAACACACAGCTCTCACACATACACGCTCATATATATCATGATTTCGGAAATGAGAAACAGAGCGAGCTATAACAATTATGATAAATGTGTCCCCCTCTCTCGTTCCCACTCTTTGTTTCACGCGTGCACGCGGAAGAGGAAAGCGGAAAGAGGGGGGGGGGAGGCGTTATAACGCCGTGTTGAAAGAAATATCCATAATCGTTATCATTTTTTCAGCTGGGCAAAATACGTACATAAAAAAAATAATAACTTTCCATTACTTTCAGCACATGAATCAGAAGCTGGTGCCATCACTAGTGCATCAGGCTTAATGGCACTTCGAAAATTTTGGATTAATGGTATCATTGAAAATTTTGAATCAATCGAGTGATTTATGACGAGTTTCATCCAAAGCGAATTTGCAGTAAAACGCTTTATAGCTGATATAATTATAGTTTTTGTCCTTATTATATTTACGTATTACAATTTTTTTATTTTGCCATCACGCGTAGCATTTTTAACTTTTAAACAAAGTGCGCAGCTATTTAGCAAGCAGTTACAAAACTTGCAAAGCCGACATTCTATATAGGGACATTGTTTAAAAATATCGCTTTTGGACTCGGGAAAAGTTTTTTGCAAATTTCTGGCAGCAGTATTTACGGCCAAAACAATAGTCATTTTTAGAGTTTAAAAGCGTAAAATGACACCAATAAATTAAATCTTTGCACTATATCTAAAATAGCAGTAAGGTATAGGTATGAAGCAGTTATTTTTAAAACAACATATGTTATACAATATTCTATTATGAATTTGTACACTGAGAGAAATGTTGTAGGAAAATTTACTATGAACGTAAGAAAAATTACTATATTCGATAGGAACTTCGAGCCACACTTAAAAGCTGAACAGGCGATACATGTTGATAGATTATACTAAAAAAATTAACAAAAAGAGCATACATTGCTACTTATGTAAATTTCTAGAACATGTTGAAAGCTTTCACATATTATATTGATAAACTGTAATTCTTGTCAAGAGAGTTACGAGTTTTTATGATATGTCTGCATCAAACAAGAAATTCATCTTATCACTTTTACACTCTTAGGTACATTAATCTATTTTTCGTGTTTTTTATTTACATCAGTAATCAGTTCCTTATAAACCACTTGATCTTTAATTTCAACAGCCATTTTCTCAGTAAGAAAAAGCACCCAACAATTTAAATTGAAGAATTTCTTCCCTCCTCCTTCCCCTTCGTAATTATCTATGTATATGTATATATATATATATATATATATATATAT
>UXGD01002890.1:0-23128 GCA_900474315.1 Torymus auratus | reverse complement strand
TACCAAATGCTCCATTCCTTAACTGTTAATGCACCCGCATTTGACTGAATTCAAATACATATTCGTTAACAGTTAAACCGGCGCATTTGCCTCAAATATTTCTTTCTATCAGTGATGTACATTCTTTACCTACTGTAAAACTGGCGTGAATTAAAGTATAATTTGAAGTTTTTATATTTCCCCATTGGGAGAATCTATAAGAAGTCGATACCATTTATATTGAATTTCCATCATTCTTTCGCATAATTTCCATTCGAATTTGCCAATTGCATTATTGTTGCTTGCAGCTTTGATTATTGTGCCGAAATTGCAAATAAAAGTTTGAGCTGGAAGACGACTGTGCAGAAGAAATATGAGATTTTGAGTCCTGCATGGCGCTCGACATAACAACAATAATGCTTCCAGTACTAAAAATTTCTGTCTTAAGTGAAAATATTACCTTATGTCTTACGTGATCCAATAGCTCGAGAGATTAGTGGGCATCCGACGAAAAGTATAGTGTAGTAGAAGCAAAGTAAGAAAAGTCATCGGTGAAGTAGGTGGAGTAGAAATAGAAGCTGCTTTATTAACCTATCCTGTGGAATTTTCTCCGACTTCTGTCGGTCCAACGTTGCAGCCCGGCAGAGCTGCGGTAGCCTTTCGAGGCACGTTTCACCCCCGATCCGCCGGGAAATGCTTGCGAGATTCGTTTCCGATAACCTCAAGCTCACCTAAGTATGCGAGGGTATGTCCGAGGTACCCCGCGTACTCTTTTATACGCTCCCGCACTCTCTTCCTCCATCCATTTTGTTTTCTTTTCCCATCAATATTTCCCACTACTGGGATAAGATTGAACTTCCAAAAGCTGATTATGCGCTGAAGTTCAATCATCTAATGCGCCTCAATAATAACTTATATTATCTGAACGTATATATAATAGATTTAGTCGCTGGTACGATATTAGGTCCAATCTGTATTTCATCATGCATTAATAAAAACAAATGTTTTCCCTTCCAAGTATCTTTATTAACAAACTGAGTAGAAACGATCAAAATAGGTAGCACTTAGTTTGTGAAATACTTTAATATCATCGATGATAAATGCATGACGTAGGAAGTCAAATTGAAAAAGTAAAAATAACTTTACGTGTTTGAAAGAGATTCCGAAAGATGAATGCATACATTAAAGAGCTCACCTGTATTCGACTTTCTTCACACGGCCACATATTTTATTCAAGAAAAAGTCCGTAAATAGGGTACGTAATTCAAGGTCGTACATAACCTTGTTTGGCCCGTCGGGGGTTGGTTCTTCAATCACACGGTATTTCTTATTCACATTCCCGATCTGTAAAAAAGTAAACATGCTAAAAATACGGTTCGTTTAAGAAGAGAAGTAATTGCTTTATGTATACGTTAATAATATTTATTTAGCTTTAATTTATTTTCTTCTGCTTAAAATATAATAAGTCAAGTAGAATTCGAAGGGGTAAAATTTAACATGAGATTACTCCGAGTATAGATTCCCGTCATCAGCTGTATTTGGAAATAGCCATAACGTACACAATTTCTCGTAAACTCTGAATAACTCCGAGCGAAATAAAATCCATAAATTATTTACTCCCTCTTTCTCTCGGCTTTTTCTCCCCCTCGGGCCCTCGCACGCACGTCCGCTTTTCATACTCTCTCTCCCTTTCTCTTACCCCTCTGTCCTCTCTAAAATAAATATCGCTATTCCCTCTCCTCCTTTTTGCCGTTTCCCCTGACGCGGGGCGAAAGAGCGAACGGGTTCGCGCACGCCGGACTTACGCACATATTTTCCCATTACACGAACGGCCGAGGCAGTCGCGTGTGTGTGAGCGCGCCTGTACACGTGTGCACGCCGCAAACTGCAAATATATCCCAGCCTCTGCGCGCTCGCTTTTCTTATTTTTATCCCACTCTAGCTCTCTATCTCGCTCGCTCTCCCGCGTATAGTTGGGCGCACCCTCTCACTTTCGCCACTGCGCACCCCGCGTTGAATGTATATATATATACACGTGATGTGGAGAGCCTGGATAGGAGGGGAAAGAGTCGCTGGCGGGCGGTGGTGTGCGCGCAGGTGAGCCTGACAGCGCCCGCTAGCTTTAAATATACAATGCTCGGCTTTTGCGTCCTTTCACCGTAAGACTTTCACCCCCTCCTCCCCGTTGCAATGAAAATGATCAATGGCCTGGCTTGCCACAGCGCATTCTTTATCTTTCCGAGTTGCTCGTTTATTTTCGGACGAAAAACTTAAAATACAACTTGATGGACATCTCGCAAGGTGCCTTCCTGCTGTACGATTTTCGATGCGACCTTTACCTTATTTTATTTTGGTTCTATGTATTTTTAATATATACTCACATTTAATTCATTTACAGCTACAGTAAACCCTACTTGCTTTTGACAAAATTATTGATGGAAATCTATTTATACGCAAAACAAACTTACATAGCGAATTCTACTGGGTCACACAGTTGATTTCAGTTCAAAAATTCGTTTTACTACGTATTTTGTTGGGGTGTGGCACTATATTCTGGTATCTCACATTTTTTAAACCGAGTTTCTATACTGCTAAAAAAGTTATTTTAACATTGTGGTGTCCTGTACAAAAAGACCGCAGCATTATATCGTGTAATATAGTATTTTTGTATAATATCTACTGGCTATTTTCTTTTATTATTACGTTTAAACGCATGAGATTATTATAGAAGCGAATTTTGCAAATTAAACTCAGTAAGTGTATCACGTGATCTTCCCACGTCAACTTAGAAAAAGGCTAATTCAGTACTTTCAAATACAGGCAGATGAGTTTTGTACAAGATCAAACTATTTTAGTATCGATTGGCATAAGATAAAGTAGGCAGTAGTGGGACAGTTCTGAGCATACTTTTTTTATAATCTTTTCTACTACTAAAACTAAGAATAATAGATGAATCACCTTAGCAGATAGCTCGTATTCTGAGGTTTATATTAAAAAAAAGTCTTCTTTCATCGCTGATGTACTTATTAAAATAATCGCATTAAAAGAAAATAACTATCGACTGGTGTAATGGGACACGCTAATCTATTTGGTAGCAGTAGTGGGATGCCTGTTCGGACGCAATAGTGGAACTATAATACTTTCCAAAGTGTTTCTGACTAGTCTACTTCTGTGATATGGAAATCAAGAGGTACCAAAAGTGGGACAAAGATTTCGCTATACGCATTCTGAAAAGAGGCCTCGAAAAATTTGTACCATATTATGCACTAATTTAAGGAGTAAATCAACAAATTAACGACGTGACTAAATATAGTTAACACCATAAGCCGTTATCGTCTTAACTATTCATTGTAGATTTTTTACTGCTGTCCCACTGCTCGTCCCAAAATTGGCTTTATCCCAGTAGTGCTTCCTACACCTTATCAACTTAACTAAATATTAAACAAAAATTAAATTAATTAATTTATTAATTATCGAAATAATATATGTACTATAAAATTATTGAAATAATATCGTATTTATTACCTGGTTAATAGATTTATCGTTTGCGAATAAATTGATTCTAAGTTTTGAACGATGTCGCTGAAAGCAAGTAAGCTCACAGTACTATTTTGATAAAAGTACATATAGAATAGCCGAATAAATGTTAAAAAGTGCTTGTATGCTCGTTGAATTGGCCCTCGACGTCTATTAAAAAAGTAGGAAGCTCATATCCACAAGAGGCTTCTTAGCCGGGCGACGTTTACAAAGCCGGGCGAATCTCTCTATTCCGAGTGAAGCACTGAGGCGAGGCGTAACTGCAATATACATGCAAGGCGTTCCCGGAGCCACAGGCGGGGGTGCGCCCGTGGCGTTTGCACAGGTAGAGAGAAAGCGAATCGAGCATTGCCTCGGCGTCTGGTAGACAGGGGGGCAGCGGGGAGGGGGACAATAGGAGACCCCTGCATTTTTTACGACTCTCTACTCCCGCGCAGCAGTAACTAAAGCACATACCCGCACATAGAGCGGGAGGCACGCTGTCACGGCCTTTATGGCCATCGCGGGGCTCCGCCGCCTCCCCTTTCCGTTACACACCTCCCTTTCTCGCCCGCTTCACTCAGGCCCCGTCGCCATAAACGTCTCGCGTTGTTTGGCAAGTAATATTTCATGACGCCGCGGGACGCGGAAAGGCTTTCCGGCTGGGAACTCGGGCCGCGCGGCTCGATACGCCTGCTATGTATATACACACGAGCGCCTAGGCTCAGCCAAGGCGAACACATTCGCGTTGACTTTGCGCGTAAAGAGAAACGCGGCCGCTTTCGCGCGCGCACGTTTGGCTGGTTAATATATAGCATTCGGGGGAATAGTCATCAGCCGTTTTTAGAAACCGCGGCTCACGCTCTTTCCTTATGGCCCGTTGTAATGCGACGGACGTGCCGTGTAGTATATAGTATAGAATTTTGTCTGCAACTATCTAATGTCGTTTCTCTATGATATACGTTGGCTTTATCATTGGTTCAAATGTACTACCTACCTCCCCGTCTGAGATCCCATTGAACAGAGTAAAAAATACCACATTTTCTCCCTACTGTAAATAGTTTTCGACACTATTTTTACAGTAGTTTGTACAGTTCAGTAGCAAGATTTAATAATAATAAAACGCCTTTCTAACATATTTTTCTCTAACATCACAAAACTTTCTCTGTGGGGATGCAAAACCTTTGTATATTTTACGTCATGATCGATTTAAAATGTATAATAAAACAAATTTTACATAACGAGTAAAACGAGTCTGTGGAAAAAGAGGCTCAACTTAATTTCTTTTGTAATGCAGTTTTCTTTAAGGTGTTGCTGCAAGGTCGTACCAGGTACACGATATTGTTTGGAAAGAAAGTTGATCGATTTGCTATCGTTTATGATGACGGCGGATACGACTTCCCTCAAACTTTCTTTCGCCCCGGCTGCTCGATCAGATTTACGAGTAACTTGTATACCATTATGAATAATATAACGTGTTCAAGCTGCACTTTGGACATTATCTTACTTTATATAAATGTAGAACGTACGTACGAGTGGATTCTTAAAGTATTTATAGAAAAATCGATTCTTCTTTATTACACTTTACACGCGCATGTAGATTTTCAATATTCAAAACTTAGCTTGAACCCGTTTTGGTAATCGATGTAAGTGAACTTCCTTCTACTTCACGAAATGATTCATACTATTGAATGATGCAAGATAAAAGCGTAACTCCAGTGTCAGCAATGCAGAAGCCCCTCCATTTCTCCAGCTCTGATTTCTCGTGGTATCGACACTCGGAGATTTCGATCCCGCCAGCCAGATGAAGCTACTTTTTCCATCTTTGTGGCAGATGAAGAATCAGCGGGCGGAACTGCCTGGATACTCCGATCGGCTGGGATCCCGCTTGTTCGTTTCCGCAGCTGCCGGCTGCACTCTGTTGCTGTTCGATTTCATCTCTACCCTCCTTCCCAGCAGATCCGGAGCTGACGTCTTGACCCTATTACGTAACGCCGGCGCTCCTCTCCCCCCGCGCGCGGAGTATGGGTTATTACGGGGTTTCACTTTTGCCACGAGAGAGATGGGCTGAGGGAGGCCGAGAGATATATATCTGACGGGCGGTTCGTAGTGGCGACGCGCGCCCGTTATCGGAACTCCCGCCCGGGAACTTACTCACCCAGTGACATCGGAGCCAACGTCAGTCTCGGGCAAAGCTGATAGCGCAGAGCGCGCCGGGTTCACTGGCTTCCTCGGTTATGCCAGCCCGACCATCGATTTTCTGCGATTGAATTTTTTGCCGCCGTCCTTTCGCATTTTCCACCTCGGGAAATTTACGATTTTGATTAGAATCCTCAATGTCGGGATATATACTCTCCTTCGGCGACACCTTCTTTATTGGTCTAGGAAAATTTTTAGACTTTAATTAACAGTCGCCTTCCTTCTATATGTGGAAATACCAATTTCACCTGTAATATTCCACCAACGCCTTTCCTCAAGTATTATTAAATTCATAACATTTTCCAAGATATTAAATTTTGACTTCTTTCTTTCTTTATTTTTTTACAATACTCGAATTTTATTGTAGACCTCAATATTAAATTGCACCTTTATTATATACTACACTATAGTAGTGGGGTCAATATTGTGTCAGCCGTGGGTTTTATTTTATAGTATAGTAGGGGTCGATAATATTGTGTGGGGCGTGGCTTTAATTTATAATTAATTAATAATAATATGTCTAAAGAAGAATCAACGGCATTTGAGCTAGGGAGCGCTTACTTAAGCGATTGATTGCGGACTTTCGTTGAATCAGGAAAAGTTTGGCCGACAAATAGCCATACATTCCACGGACAAGTTGAGCCGTCAGGTAAAAGCGATTATTACTTGCAGTAGTAACAACCAGTGTTTGATCGGCCGAGAGTGCCGCTGGGAAGGAGAAAGCGCGAGCCCATTGGCCCGAGCCTCGTGGGCGCGAGAAGACGCGGGTAATCCGAAATCCCGCGATTTCGAAGCTCGGAATTGCGGGAGCATGGACGCTTAACTATGTATAAGCTGGCGCTTTCGACCCACTTTAACCATCGGCAGCTGGGCCGAACTCCATCGCGTTCCCCTCATTCCCGCCTGACGATCGCGCACACAGGTACACGAGACGCCCCTTGCCAACCAACTTTTCAAAATTTTGGCGATATTGCGGACGGCCGATTAATATTGACGCCGGCGCTGCATCGGCCAGTTTTTCCCACCTACATCTAGCGTGCTACCGATAAATCAAGCGGGTGCCCGATCAACTCGGGAAAATTCCTATAGCGCACGAGAGCTGGTGAAAGAGGGCTGCACTATACGCTATTTTTCCTTTGACTCCTTGTACCTAGAGGCCGCTTTTGGTATGTGCCACTGGGTGTCGAATATCTGTTTCTCGCAGCTGGCTCGCGAGAATCAATTCGCTCCATCAATTGTTGGCTCTGCCACCACCGCCGCTGCCCGATGAAATATGGAGCTTCATTTTTTTTCCTACGCGCGCGAACCGCTATTTTTCGCCCGAGCCACACCTACGCGTGTACCTACCTGTGTACCTATAGTTTTTGATTGACGGCCGGGATAATTGATTTGTATGAAATACCTCGAGCAGGTGTCGAATTTGACCTGGCTTGAGCGACCCTTTTTGTTGGAATGTCGAACATACGCATTGCCCGCCCGGAGTACCAGGAATAAAATAAAGGAAGAATAGTTCTTTGTAAATTGAGTATTTTTCATTACAAGTTACAATCTGGAATACCTCGATTGCTAAAAATAACGTTCGAGAATCCTTGAATAAAATATTTTCAGTTTCAGAAATTTTTTCGAGGTATTTTAATAAATTCATTGAAAAATAAACAAAAAATTGAATTAAACGGAACTTTTATTACACCGCAATGAAATGGATGAATTCCAGTATTGAATGTAAATTCAAGCCATTTTTTCTGATAATTTAATAAAAAATTTAACTAACTGAAAGCATCAGAGTACTGTAGTTAACAAGGAACTGTTGAAATTTAATGAAAGAGAATCTGCTCGAATATGCATCAGAGAGATGTACATACATATATTCCGAATCTGTAGGTCGGTGGTAGGGATGAGGGCAGGTATAGCAGTCCATTGGGCGCTGGTGCATCGAAACTTTTTGGGATTTCCCACCACGCGCGCCCCGATAGCATACGTGACCGAACATACGAAATGTTCATTCGTCTCGGGAGCGGCCACTCAAACGCAATTCTCCTACTCCGGAAAAGCGGTGCGACGGTAGCGCACCCCTTTTACTCTTTTTGCCTTTGCAATTTGATGAAGGTCACTGCGCGCCTTTTTCTGCACAATATGAAATGTAAATGTCCCTCGTGTACGCATGCAAATAATGCGCAGGTAGAAAGGGTCCATTTGTCAAAAACGCTACAGTAATTTTTCAACTTGCGAAATGTATGCACTGACAAGAAGAGGGCAAACCCCCACGGAAAACGGATTTTATCGGGGCTTTTAAAGTCGATTTCTAGTATCTAATAATGACCTGGTGTGCTCACAATTCTATCAAATAGGCACATTATAAATTATCTAATATAATATATTCTTTTAAAAATTTCTTTTGTAGACATTTTTCTTGTATGTGCTAGATAATACTAGAAATTGGCTTTGAATAATCTGCACTTGTCAAAGACGAGACCCGCGAGGATGAAAAAACGACAGACTACCATCATTTTAAATTGAAAGATAATGTAATTTATTTGCAATTTATACCGCATGTGAGATACAATAAATGCTTGTTATCCATTTTATTATTTGTTACAAGCCAGACCATCACATGCAAATTTAAAATAAATTGAATGAACAATTTTCGGTGATGTACAAACAAATTTAATAGATCTAGCACTATAAGGATAAGCTTCTAAATATATCCGCATACCTATTGGTAACAAAGTCTGAAAAGATAAAATACGACCAAGCCCATCAAAATAGTGAAAAAGTATAATTTAAAGTAAGGAAACGTGAAATAGAAAATGCAGGTTAATTCACTTTTCGAAGATGCAAGATTATCCTTAATTATAAAAAATTAAGTTTAATAATGTATTAAAATAAATTATAATTTTATCAATATTTCTAGGGTTTTGTTTTTTAAAGGTACAAAGATCTTTATAGAAACAATAACACTCCTCATTCTTTCCTATCATATATTATAACAAATTACAGTTACAATGATGTAACTTTTATATGTAATTTTTTTAATTAAAAACTGGAATAGCATAAGGGTATTAATTAAAGAAAATTAAAGGAAAAATGATTATTTAAAAAAAATTAAAATAAAAACTTATTAAAATATTGTTTATCTTTATGAAAAGACTTACTTTACCGTATTTTCTCGCCAGGGTAAATTCGGTTTACGAACAAACTCGCGAGGAAAATGTTGCGCGGCGTGGCACGGAATGCGAGCGGTATTAGTTTTAGATAGACAAGTAAGAAGATTAACAGGAGAAATAAATAAAGGCAAGAGCCAAAGTCAATTAGAAGTTTAGCTAATCACAAGATAAGACAAACTCGGTCTCTCTCTCTCTCTCTCTCTCTCTCTCTCGAGCGGGTGGCGCGCGCACTGCATCATGATTCATAAGCTACACAAATCCGAGAGCTCCGCCGCTTGGATTACTATTCTCGCGCTTGAGCAAGAGGGTAACGTTATCTAATTTGCATTTTGCATTCCTGCGTGTGACCCGCAGGAGGGAGGAGAGCCGCCTGCTAGTAGCATTCGAACATCCCCCTATTAATGAACGTTTCCTCTCTCCCTCCCACCCGTCTCTCTCTCCCTCTGCTTCCGTCGCGCCCCCTCCTTTCGAACAGCTACGCGCGTCCTATCTACCGCTATCTCTATACATCACACCTCCTGTTCGCTTTTGCTCGTCCCCTTCGCTCTCGTGCGCTCTTGTTCAAGAAAATGAGCTCTTTTCATCTCTCGTCTCTCTTTTGCTACTTTCGCACGCGTACTATGGTCTATCATTATCGAGATCTCCCTTTTTAATAAAACCCCATACACCCGAAAGCTTTATTACGGACATTATATATATGAATGGGAAGCTTTACTTGAAATATATTTCTTTTAATAATTTATGTCGTTATTTATACAAAAGATAGAATTTTATACAGACGATAATGCACGTAATTTTTTGCAAACTTTTAATGTATAATATATTACTCCGCGAGAAAATTTAAGTCGCATTATGTTTATGCCCCAATCGTTACTGTTTTTTCGAAAACTCTCAGTAAAGTTTGTATCAATACTACAGTATTAACATTTGGACACATAAATAAATGTGTATAGAGAAATAGAGGCAAATTGTGTTTTTCCCGACAAGTCAATATCTCGACTGCCCCTATATGAAAACAATAGCACTATTCGTTGCTTCCCCACGAAGGCTAGCACATGTTGCAAATGTGCACCGAGAACAAGTATTATTCACAGCTTACGTCGAATATTAGTACGATTGCGACTTTGCGACGAAAACTATAACACCAATACTAGCGTACTAGAGCTATTACTGTAAATAGTCTTCACCATAATCTAGCGAATCTCGTATTAGTCTTGGTTACGAACGTTGAAACGAGCTAGCATTTGTCACACCCTGAATCGTGATACTTTCGGGGGCGTAGTATAGGGAGACTCTGACGTTATAAACCTTTGAATAAATATTTCTTCAGTTTGTTTTACTAAACCCATTAACTGAATTTATTCAGTAAAATTGACTTGAGTGATCAGTAGATATTAGTTGGGATTTGTTTCGTATGTAAGAGAAAAGTAATAGCAAGACTATTGGAAGAAGAGGATTTTCCTCATGCATGAAAAGGACCATTTGTCTGCGCGTATAGATAAAAGTGTAATTCTCATGTTCCATTGAGAGTGGCAAACGCAGACAGACAATTAATTCAGTAGATTTCCGTGCAATTGCCTGGAGGATTCGACCGTATCTCCGCAGCGCCTCCCCATCATTTCTAATACTCTTTCCTCCACCCACCCTCTAATACCATCCCATTTCGCGTTTCCAACCATTAGAGCTCCATTCCATTCTATCGCCAGCGAACAGAAACGCTCGCGCGCACGTACTACACGCGTACAGCGCCGATGCAAGGTGTGCATGTAGGCTATATATACAGCCTCTATCTCTCTCTCTCGCTCTCTCCTCGCCGACGGCTAAATTAGCCGATTGTTCGTACAATATCGTGTACTTAGCGGCGCGACTTGCGGCCGCCGTCCACACGCACACACACACACGCTCTCCCTGGCTACATATGTAATACACAAGGTACACGCACGCGCGCGCGGGCATATTAGGTCAGGATCGAACGCACCAGTGCACGGCAATCGAGCGCGTGGAATCGTCCCTCGCAAATCCGCACGCCTCCTCACCTCCGCGCATAAGCTATAGGCAGTGTGAGAGAGAGCGGCGCTACCGTGTCGGCGCATATAATTCAAGCCCGCATATCAATCGCCCGAGGCCTTAGCGATCGAAGGGGCCGCTCGCGCTGGCGACGTTAAGGAGGAAGCCGAGACGACGTCGAGGAATGATTTCCCGATGGACGCCCGGATACGGGGGCCCAAGCGCTGCCGTATACTATGTGCTCGTGGCCGCGGACGCCTTGGCTTGGCGGGAATACATACATTGATTTGAGTGGCTCGCCCCCGCCGAATATCAACCGATCGCGCCTACACGCGCTGTTCTCTGCGGCTCGATTCTGTATACATGCGCACGCACGCACACAACCACCTCTATCCGACTGCGCGCCCTGTTCCTGATATATTGAAGCGTCATGCGTGATAAATGAGCCCGCTTTGTTGTTCCCTTACACTCCATCTAATCGTTTTACAATTTTTCTACCCACTCTCATTTCCCGCGGCTTATATCGACTATCTGCTTTTTCGCTTCGAATTCTTTTCACAGCGAATTCAAAAACGTCAATTATTTCACGATATTTCTAAAAACATACCCGATGGTATATATACTTGCGGAAAAGAGGTTTGTCGGGGTATAGTAACAAAAAGAATAGCTACGTGGGCGTGACTTTCAATTGGTTGAAAGTGGACAGGTTGATTCAAATTACCAAACAAATCTTTTTTGTAATAAATTAAAGGATCATATCAAAAGAAGCATGTCGGATCAGTTGTTACGCGCATATAAATACGTAAACAAAATTTTATCTGACATTTTCATATGAAAACGGGACAAAATATCGTCTATAAAATTTTTTACAGCCTAAATATACTATTATTTTCGCTTTAAATGAACCAATGAAGCATTGATGCATATATAATTAAATTACTTGTGTAGAATACGGAACATTTGGATTCCCAAAATATATTCATTAAAATATTCCTTTGAAATCAGTCACCAAAAATTTCGTGAATAATTGTATTCGATACAGAGGTATTTTATCAAGTGGAATAAACGTTGCGGCTAAGTATTACAATCACGTTGGAATGGCTGAAAATCGGAATTGATAATATTCGATATTCAATTAGGTCGCAGATATTCTGTCCTTAATTTGCGCATGCCAAAACCAATACTGGTTTGCTGCTCTTGAATGTTTACTATAGTAAATCAAACGATTATAAAATACGACAAACTTAAATTGGATGTTATATTAACTTTAGTACGGTTAAATATGTTCTTTTAATTGTTAAACGAAACAAAGTCCTTTTTAGAATATGAACTATAATAAATAGAAGTGAAATAATAAATAGGATGAACTAAGTTCACAAGACTAGTAGTTAAAGTGTAATTACAATGGTGACGACTGAACACGTGCAGCGCAATTTATTGAAATTATAATTAGTAGTCTACAGTTAGAGATCAAAGTGCCAGTTTAAATTGAGATAAATCCGAAATGCTAGTTAAACTAGGAGGCAAGAAGTTTCGCGCTCTCTATACCTACGATTAATCATGAAATAAAATCTAAAATTAGAATATGCAATAATATCGAAATTTTTTAATTTTAAACTTTTTCGTTAAATATAGTCTTTATTCACAGCCGGAAAAAATATTTAATTCATCTTTCAATAAAATAAAATATAGAAGAGTCTATCTCTGTACTTTTTCTATTATTACAACTAATCAAAATTACATACATTGTTCTACCAGTTTCTCCCCGACATTGTGCAATAGACAAACCCAGCACGAAACACCAGCTAGTGGAAGCACAGTACAACCCCATAATCTTTTTTAAATCCTGAATTTTTAAATAATTTATTGTATAGTCTGTAGACAGCAGTATCTTCAGACGCATAATTCAAAGAGCAAAACGCGCCTGGATTATCTAATCATTTGACATAATATTGGCTCATCAGCGCTGAACAGGCAAACTAAAGCAAAACAGCAGCAGTCGCGGCTGCTGCAGTAGCGCCAGCACTGCAACCTGCTTCTCGAATACATTGGCTGAGAAACACGATCAAGTTATCGGGAGGCTTTCGCGCAGCGGCGCTGCGAGCGCCATATTGGAAACAGAGAAATTTAATGAAGCTGACTGGTAAATTGCTACTGGCACGACCGAGACCGAAAGTTTACGCGCTGGCTCTGCGCGCAGTGCACTAGTCGTCAATGGGTTAACGTCGTTAACAACGACGGTGTTGGCGACTGCGAGCAAAGTAGTGCACGTACGATGCGCCCTCGCCGATCACTTCTAGTGATCCGGATTTCCGCAAACGATATACCTGCGAACGGGCGACAAACTCTCTGTGCACGATCCAAGAGAGTTGCTTAATTACGCACTCAGCGAGTGCATGCAGCTGAATGAAACTTTCGGATGGAACGCGCTAATTTGCATTAAATTTCAATATTACCGTTTAATCAATTTTAGTTGCATTATTTCCATTGTACGAGTTCTATTACATAGGAACGATGGGGGCTTATTACTTCATCTCACTTTTGCATGGTGATTTTTTTCGGGCACGAGAGTTATAGCTTAAACCGAGGCAATTTTAATCTGAACACGAAACGCAATCATCCTTCAGACGCTCACAGGGGTATATATCCGCTCTTTATTGGGGAGGCATTATGCAAAGAGTGAAAAATTCGCCGATTCCGCAATATCCACAACGGAGGGCGAGCAGAACGATAAGTGAAAGGGATGAAAAAGGCAAATAAGAGACGAATATAAGCGACTGGTTCGCGCGGTTCGCGCACTTTCAGAAGTGAATCACTTGAAAGTGGCAAGCGCGCAAAAGTTTAATCGACACTCGAAGCGCCCGAGGCCCCAATCGTTTGCTCTCGGTCCCTCTCTCTCTCTCCCTCTATACCTCCCTCGTAATCCATTTTATTAGAACGGCCATCCAGCTACATCCTCGTCGCCGGCCGCTCATGTCGAGCCGCACACTGCTGGGCCGCGTCCACCGTAATTGATTGTTTCATGAGCTTTACGCGCTCGCTCGCATAATTTTCGTGAATCGTCCGAATGGCGCGTACCTCGTCGTAAAATCGAGGAAAAACTGAGGAAAAGGAGGAAAAAGTCCGGCAAGGAGAGAGGGAGGGAAAAAGTTCCGGCTGCTGGTGGGCAGTGCGACAGCAGGAAGTGGAAGATCGATGAGCCGTCGTTCGTCAAGTTGCGGGACAATCGCCGCACGCGACTGATCCCATTATCGAGGATAAATTCCGAGAGACAGGCGAACGCGAAAGCGAGAGAGCGAGAAGTTCGGCGGCGGGCGCCGGGAGGGGGGCAGACAGCGTTACGCTCCGCTGGACCGCCCGATAGATATTTACGCGTCCGGGGGGGAGTAAAATCCCGGGGAATGATGGACAGATAGACGAGCGCCAAGAGAACACACAGCCAATGGACAGAGAGGGAGAGCTAGAGAGCTCGTAAATTCCGAATTCATGACTGCGAAAGTGATCGCGGCACACGCAAGAGGAAATAACATTATGTAATCTTTGCCCGATTTACCCATTTCCATCATTAATCTTATTTCACTCGGGCGCCTATTAAATCTAATTAACTATTCGTCTCTGCAATTTCAATTCAAGATATTTAATATCACCCTTTGTAGCGCTACTGTATTTTAGCAAAGAGGCGTTTTAATAAAACTACAAAGCAGTCTTGAGTATCGTATATCAGATGGCTCGTATTACAGAGCAGAAGTGCAAGTGTTCCAGTCACGACCACATATTTCAAGCAACTTGAGATAATTAAAGCATTACACGCACTTTCGACTGCTATTCAAGAATCTCCGTACTTCACGCTAGCATTATTTTTCTACATCAGCCATTTTCGAAGAACACAATCTATAATATCTACTGAAAAAACTCACGTCAAAATCTCACCTGACTTAAAAATCAGAAGAGCACTAAAATATAGATAAAAATTTATTTATATTTAAAACCAATAGGAGTATAGGTACAGAATTTATGTAAATTTAAGCATCTGCATACGAATTTACCTGTGTACATATGGGAAAATATTTAAAAAGATTTTTTTTACAATTTTTACTACTGAATGTCGCATGAAATATCGATTTTTCTACTTATTTTAGCAAAGTTCACCCTTGTTTATTTCAACTTTCCCTTGAAACTTTACACAATAACATTGGTTTTATACGTTTCACTGCGTTCCTCTATTTACTACATATCTCTAGGCATTCTCCAATTTGTCTGTTTTCCTATACAAAAAAGAGATGGACTTGAGATTGTCACCTCTAATGATGGTCATTGGTCGATGTGAAATGGACATGTAAAATTTGATTGGCCCAAGGTACGGCGCGCGAAGCGCGCATGATACTATATTATAGTACTTTAAATTTTCTTTAAAATAAACTCTTCTTTAGATACATGCATATAATACATAGCTCAATAAATAACTGGATAATTAATAATTAAATTTAGACAATTTTGATTAATCGTTTGCATAGATTACTCTGCCACGTAATTTCAAAATTCTTTAAATTTTAATGCATTTAGTAGTAGAAACAAAAGTATTTTTATTCAACGGCTGTAAGTAAAATGATTATTATTATATTCTTGATAATTATAGGACAATAAATACATGTCCAACAATGCCATTGAAGTAATAAATAATGATTGAAAAAATGTCGCTTTGATAATTACAAAATTTTCCATTAATATCGTTATAAGGATTATATAGTATACGTATTAAAGAAAGGCCACTTTATTGCGCAATTTCTTGAGTCCTATTATTCTAAAGGTGTGAGAAGTGAAGAGGTTATATTGAAAGTAGAATTGAATACGAGTTCGCGCGAATTAGACTCAATGTGCGTTCTGGGAGAATGCAGCGAATATCGCCATTTATAAGCATTGAACGTACATGCATTCTCTCGATGTGAAATAGGCAGGTGGAGGTTTTGCGAAAAAGTCTCGCTCGTCGAAATATGAAATTCCCATGCCGAAGCTAGAGAAGACGCGTGTCTTAACGAGAAAGCAAGGCTGGCAAGCCGCGAATAGTGGCAAAAAGGGGAAAAAAGGCGAATTGCGGGGAAAAGTAGTGGAATTGAAAAACGGCGATGCGGCGACGTAGCGCTCGTCGTATTGAACGGTAGACGCTTGCGAGAATACTTTTTAGCTGGGAGCAGTTAGCTTGTACACCTGCTGCTGGCAAAACGCCGAGCGGCAGCCCCGGCTTTCGACGTTTCGCATACGGATGCAACGCGATGTGGTGCGCTATGCCGGTTCCGGCCTGCTGCTTCTCGTGCTGTTGCAGCAGCGGCGGCATCGGTTTTTTATTGTTACGGAAAAACGGCTATTCGATTTACGTTTAGAAAATACTTGTTTTTTGTCCTCGCGTTTTTACGGCTGCATTGCTAGCTGCACGAAATCCTAATATTGGAAATTATTATACCTGCAAAGTGTTTCATTCAAAGCTTTAAAACCACTAAAGCTCTTGCCTTTTAAATTTTAGTTTTAAATGTTTGAACATTTCTTGTAATATATTATCATTCGAATAACGTAATGGAATCGAGTATTTTACCATTATGTCAGTAAAGTGTTGTGTAAACAACCGTACCAATGAGTATCGATGAATAGCAAACAGTCGTATTGTGCGAGACAAAAGAGTTTTTGCCTAGTCAGTGGGCATTCCACTTAAGGTTGTATTGTATTGGCTATACGATCCAAGTCGCGAGTCAGCATTACTAAACATTATCAATAATTTATTACCAAACCGTATTTAGCCCTTCAATCAGACGAAAATTTTTGAAGTATTTCGACTTAAAAATCATGTAGATTTTTTATTTCATTCAAAATAATAATGTCGCGCATCCTCAAATTTCATTCAATTCATATTTTCTTTGGTCTTATATATTGTTCAAAGAAGAATTCCTAAAAGATCGCGGAACTCAGAAATATAAAATATTGTTTCTGTCAACTTAAAAAGTAAGCTCTTTTTTGGAAAACCTACGTTTAATAATTCGACATATTTTTTAAATTCTTCCCCGAACAATATATATAAGACAAAAAAAAATAAGAATTGAATAAAATTTGGAGATACAGGAATATTTATAATGAAATAAAAAATGTATTAAGGCATATGATTTTTAAATGGCGTAATACTTCAAAAAATTTCATCCGGTTTTCGGCTTTGAGTGCTTAAACTTTTTGTCTGGTGTACCTTGATAAAGCTATCAACTCCAAAATAAGTAAAAAAGCGTTTATAGAAAATTATTGTTATTTTAAGTAATGTACTAACTTTTGATGTGGACGATATAGCCAATACAACCTTACGGGGTGTGAGGAGGGGGTCGCACTGCTGCCCCCTCCCGATTGCAGCCAACGAACTCGATGGTGTGTGTTTATGTTTTGCCGCAGTACTCGGAATCGGTGTTGTCTATCGCGTTCAGATTTCGTATAAACATTCTCCTGTTATAGACAATCAATCGACGAACAACGTATTACATTTTTATTACGGTTAGCCTAGAGAATAGTACGACGAAACATAAAAGTTGTTATTGCACAAAATTCAAAATTTATAACATGTATAAAAAATCATTCTAATTTAATTTTTATTGAATAATTGCAATATAATACAAGGTATTTTATATCATTACAAATCATTACAAAGAATTCACAATTAACTTTTATGGAAAATTGAAATCTAGATTTTCTGTTTATACCGTTATTACTTACATATAAAAGTTTCTTGAATTACGGCCTCTAAAATAATCACCATAGATTTCAATTATTCAGTATCATAATGAAGTACCCGGTCAAACTTTCTCACGGATTATTACCGAGTATGAAAGTTACTATATAAGTTTTACCATCAAGAATCATTACTCGCCAATTGTTCTACTATTTATTCAAATTAAAAATACTTATCACACGTACTGTAATATTTATAAAAAAATCTGCTATTGCATCATAAAAATGCTATTTTTTCATTGTACAAAATAACATACCACGACATATTGTACTGTAGAATAATTCGGGAAAACAAAAATGAAAATGAAAAGAAAATAACAGAGCGCAAATAATAAGCGAGAAAGAAAATAAAACGAGGACAGAGCCAACAGAAAATAGTTGTTTTCGCGTATAGCGTACAGCAGCGTGGAGCTCGTATAGCGAAAAACCCAACGGAGCAATAATTTTATTTCACCTGCGCGCATAATGCCGCCCGCGGTAGCGCGAAAACTTTCAAGTGGTCTAATTCAGCGGCTGTTTACAAAATGGAAAAGTTTTGCGCACGTGCGCTGTTATAATTTCGAGTGACCGGTGATGGAGGGAGGGGCGTGCTGGAAACTCCGAGGCGTACGTAGCCGCGGACGGACGGGTGGCTGGCCAACGACTAGCTTAGGCAGCGGTAGCGCGCGGGGTTCATTCAACTAGTGCTATGCGAGCGCGCGCTGGCGTCTGCTTGAGCGCTTTAGCCCGCCGCATAAAAGGTGATATTACCGCGCGATGCGCTCTACATCAAGCGCGTGCCCGGGCATGCTTTACCAGTGGAGCAAGATACGTGTAGTCAGCCTGGAATAGCCTGGAAAATTTGTAAATTGCGCCGGTGAATTATAGGAACTCGCATAACCTGTTGATTAAATTTACAACTATTTTCGCTTCCTTGCTTTTCCTTGGTCGTAACTTTTGCCTTTTTTAAGGCTAGAATATTATTACAATTAAGTCTACACAGTTGATGGAAGATTAGAATGCAAGGTTCATTTTACTTACAACAATGTGAAAACAGAATTGAAGAAAAGTCTAATCTTCGGCTTCTTAGATTATGATTGGTATTTCATTAAATAATATGAAGTTTCTAATTTTCCACAAAACGAGTTTCTCCGCTTTGAATATAATTTTATTTCCTCCACAAACAAAAATTACTTTACTTCTTTTATAATGCCATTTCATCATTCCCCCAAATCAGTTGATTCAGCTTGTGTCAAACAGTTAAATTAACTATAAATTTTGTTTCCATGAATATATAAACATAAACAAATTTGACATTCCAGATTAAAATTATGAAAAATTATCAATTATTAAAATGAGTAATGATATCACTCGAGTGGATAAGTATGTGCGACAATCATCCATTGTTTGGAGCTTATTGTCTGAGTGGATATAAAATTTTCAAAGCAGGAGAATTTAACGCGTCCTGTAGTTTCATCTCGGCGTTTCTCGGTGGGTTGTACTCTGTAGGAACGGCCGCTCGCTTGTCGCGCGGCGCTTTAAACTTGTTTAATCAAGCAGATGCTCATAAAGTAAAGCGAGTTTCGTCTCGTCGTTGTTGCAACCGTTGTCGGACGGGACACTGGAATTCTGAGTAGCTGCGTTCAGCTAGCGCGTAACGCCGCCAGTACCACCACGATAGCCTTGTTATCGCGTGGAATTTAGCGCGGTAGGTATGACGACATGCAAGAAAATGCGTGAAAAAAAGAAGGTATTCGCTATCGCGCACGTGCGCGCTGCACACGTCTGTGAGATAGGAAATGGCTTTCGATTTGGGACGGTCGCGGTGGCTCGCTTTGAAAAAGCTTCCTCGCCCGTGGACCCATCGTCGTCGAAAGAGCGAGAGAGAGCGAGAGAGAAATTCAAAGAAGCGCTGGTTGAAAGGGAGGCAAGGACGCAGCCCTCGGACGACGCCGTCGCCGTGACGGAAACTTTTTCTGCCCGATAAGTCGGCGGGGCCTCTTTTTCCCCGCGTCTTATCAATTCCGCTGTCCCCTTTGTCCGCCTTCCTCCGCCTCCTTTATTCCTCGCCCTTTCTCTTTTTCCACATCTCCGCCACTGCCGTCCTCGTAGTTGGGCTTGCGAAAACTATGTTACTGGCGCACGAATAACCGATAAAGGCCGCTACTTCGGCTCCTCGATGCGCTGCAAAATCTTTTTACGATAATGCTTATTGATTTTGCTTGGGCTGCCGAGTCGGGCTCACTGAAAATTGACAATCGACCGATTCTGTCAAGTTTATAATAATGACGTTAAGGGATACTTTAAACAGGACAATCAGAAACTTCAAATTTAAAGATAATGATATGCAATTTCGTGAATATCCTTTTTATATAATAATCACTTGATCGGTACATGTTTTTATTATCACTTATAGAATAGATCAGTGGTAAAAACTTAAAGAGAGTATATAAAAGTTTGCTGTGGGGAACGCATTACTTTTTATGAATGTCTCAAGTCCACTGTCTGCGTAAAAGCAACGACGGTAATAAATTTGACTGTGTCTTACTTACCTCCAGCTCTGTCTCTGGACTGCGCATCATTAATATCCCAGTTTCACTTTGCCGCTCGGTGCATCCGTAAACTTCGGACACAGACAAAACGCGAAATAAGCTTAAAAGGTTAGGATGTTTATCAAAATTCTCTGAAAAAAAGCAATATAGATAAAGTTGATGCAGTACAGAAATTTT
Source organism: Torymus auratus (assembly GCA_900474315.1). NCBI lineage: Eukaryota > Metazoa > Arthropoda > Insecta > Hymenoptera > Torymidae > Torymus > Torymus auratus. The sequence goes on along the minus strand of UXGD01002890.1, from coordinate 2,799 downwards.
AAATTTTAGGAATGACTCGCTCACATTTATTATAAATAAGTAACCAGATCGAAGCATATGATCGGTAGAGGAGCTGCTATTCATTGGTAGATCGAAAGACAAATAGTTCAAGTGGAAAGAATGAAGGTATACGTATAAGAGAGGGAAAGAGCGGATAGATGTAGCTGTGAAATGTGAAAGCTTTACTCGGTCAACGTTATTCCTCCTTAAGATTGTGAGGTAGAGCTGGCTATGTGAGGAACCTCAGCATCGACGATCAGCAAACAAAGGCAGCTTTCTCGACTTTCTTCCCTCCTCTTGTCCTCTTATCTATACGTTCCTCCTTCTCTCTTCTTCCCAGCGCCGTCACCGCTACTTTCGTCGTTCTATCTCTTGGCGATTCTCTTTCCCCCTATTCCTCGTGTCTCACTTTCATTCGTACGGCAAAGTGGCTCTCAAGGCTTTAGTAGAGAAACTCCCTCTTTCCTCTTCATCTACCTTAGCTCTGCGCCGCGCCGCACTGCCGATTCCTTCCGCAACCTCCTACTTCGGCTTTCTCACCCGCACAAACACGTATAGAGCATCCCAGCAGTGGCTTATTACTCAGCCGCTTCATCAATTATCCAATTAAACGCGATGTTTATCGAACATTCAAAGAATCACAGATCTACGCGTTTACTTTTATTTCGAAAAGATCAACGTTTCCTTACTGCGCACTGAAATTCTTCTTTTAACTGACGTGATTTAAAGCAAAACTTTATTAGTTTATTTATTATCATTTCTTTCTTTTGTCTATATGTTTTCGAGGTTCTTATGTCATAAATAATTGATAAAACAACAGCTATTTTTGGGAAAGATAATTTTTTTAAATACTACAAGTTGTTTAATTACAGGCAAAAATAGAAAATCTGGAGCTAGAACGAATCTCTTGTCTGAATGTAGACAATTCTTCAAATATAGCAGATTTTGGTACCTATTCTATGCAAACCAATCGAATTTACTCTTTAAATGCTTCATAACATCCGGCCATCGTTTCTTTGGAAGCGGAAGTTTTACTCTCAAAACTTCAATTTTATTAAATTCAAATATCAAATTTCAGCGTCTATTCTCTGCAGATCAATCAAATTCAATCTTAAAATGCTTCACAACATCCGGTGATTATTTTTTAAGAAAGGATCTTTTATTGTATAAGATCTGAACAAAGCGAATGGCTCCTGGTGCATACGAAATCCTGGATCGAACAGTGTTTTTCTGGTGTCGCCTCCTGACTTTATATTAAGCGTGAGCGCCTCGCAGGGGTTTAGGTAACCATTCTTTCTGCTCTCCTAATAGATATCTAGCTGACTTTCCCGAAACTTCGATTTTGGTGACATTCCCGCGGGTCACTGCTCGGTCTGTACTTTGAATGTCATCAACTCGCCGCACTATGTGGCAGCTCTGATGGATCGTGGGAATAACTTCTGTTAATCAACCGTTAGAAAATTGTTTGATTCTCTACTTTCATATATTATTTCGTGTAAACATTTTTTCTATTGAGTATTTCTTAAACTAAGGACAAAAAAATCTTTGACCGATCATTAATTGCTCCTCATTCAAAATTCCCTCTAAGAAAGCCGGGTGCCGAACGAGGAAGCGCTGAGGTAAATTATGCTCGCGAGAATAGGTGCGTAGCTCATCGAGCAAATGGTGTCCTGCGGACAATCAATTACGTCATCCCTCCCCGGAACTATCGGCTACACTTTATAGTTGCGAGTCCCCCGTTGCAGGCGCCTCCCGAGTGAACGATCATATGCTGTAACAAAGTCGGCTTTCAGCGCGCGCCAGACGACGATGCCGCGTATCCGCTGGCTTAACCCCACCGCGCCAACTTACTCCAGGGGAGGGAAGAGGAGCCGGGATGACGGCTTCCTGCGAAAACACAACGAGCTGAGCCCTTTGTACATAGGTTGGGGCTTGGGAAGAGTGAAAAGGAAATGCTGAATATGAATAACATTTTTCCCCCCTTCGCTTGCGTAAAACACATCGGGAGAGAACGGCATCGCGACTAAGTTCACTTCATGCGTCAACAATGCGTTAGGTATAAAGTCAACTACGCGAGATGAAAGAATGTTTGCGTTCATTTATACGAGTGAGCAAATTTGCGTCAAACAAAGGAATTATTACAGTTCGTTTACAAGGGCATTCTCGCACAATACTACATTTTTATAATTAAACGGGATTGTAAATTCACCAAATACGATTTATTTCTAATGAACTTGATTTTTCAATTTCAGTTAAACGTGTTACTAATATTTTTATCAAGCAAATAAAATTAAAATTGATTTCTTAATTCTAAAATAATAGACTACTTAGATTTATATAACGACTTATGTAATATTTTATTTTTTGTTTCAGGTACGTATCGATGATCTCAAAAAGTAGACAGTAAGGCTATTGCTTCTCAAATATATGCCAATATTTATAAAGCTATCAAAGGTAATATAGCTGTAAAAAGTTACTTCAAAATTTAAAATAAGGGAACTCAAGTTAATTCGGGGAAAATTTTGTGTATGCTTCTGCAAGCATGTTTAGAAAAAATTATTGACGGGACATCAAAATATAGTATATGAGCTATTCTCAAATTTATTTCCCTTTTTTTTAAGGCACACTCATGGAACAAAGTTTTTCTGGTTTTTTGAGCCTTACTAGATAAGAAAAGAAATATGTGCACACTAAATTTAATGGTATCATTTTTTGCGACAGATATTAGTTTTTGAGAAAATAGTCAAAAAAGTCTCTTCAAAAGTGAGCCATTTTTTCTAAAATCTGTCAACTTAAAAG
>UXGD01002889.1:0-23136 GCA_900474315.1 Torymus auratus | reverse complement strand
TAGTTTCTACTTTTTCTTTATCAGTTGATTTAACTTGTGCAAAAAAGTAAGATTTTTAATTTATTTTTTTCCGTGTATATTAGTATTTAAGGTATCTGTTTTTGCAATATTAAAGATATAAGAATCTTTAATTGGGTAGTAACGGTCGTGCCTTATACGTAAAAACTAAGTTTATGCATAGACAGCGGGGGGTTGGCGCGACCCCCTAGTTTTAAATATAAACAAAGTAAATAATTTATAAATTTTATAAATAAAATAATAAAACTTACATACGATAGAAAGTCTACTTAAAAAAGTTTTAATTTCTTGATATTCTGAATGTCGAAGTAGTTTTGGAACAGATGAGTCTTTGAAGGACCATCCCGAAACTTTTTTGACATTCATTAAATTTAATAAACAATATATTACACAAATAGGTATAACTATATCTTTTACTTCTGCTCTGTTTTTATACATTTTCATAAAGAATACAATTTTTGTTTTACCTGAACAATCACGAATAACCGCAAAATCATCAACGCGTATAATGCTCCTGATTTAGAAGGTTTAGAAGATTTTTATCTATATCGTTGTTACTCTGTTGAAATCACTAACAATAAAAAACTTGGAATATTTTGCATAACAGTATTATTATACTTGTAGAGTTAAAGTAAACAGCAATTCAAAGGAATACAAAAGTATGTACGAAAATGTCTGTAAGTGAAACTTAACGAGCGGTTGGCGCGCTGCAAAACTTTAAAAGACTTTCAAACAAAGATCTTCTATACTCCATTAATTTTCGAAAGTCAAAACAAATTTAACTTTAAAGATTTTAATACGCACGCATTTAAAAAAAAATCTTACGATGCTTAAACCTTAAAAATTCAAGAAGAGACTTTACACTTGCATTCTCTAAATCACCCAAGCGAATTGCCCCCGAGGGTAGAATAAATAGGTTAAAAATAATTATCTTGCAGCGTTTTACTTTGATTTTAAAAAGTCATTTGAATGAAAAGATTTTTATAGGTTTATTTTTTTATATATTCATGAATCGATAGTCGCGATTCTGCCTGTTATTACCAATTTGGTTAGAACAGTAGGAATTTCTGCAGCTGCATGTGTCAAATTCACATTCCCGGATTCTCATAGAGAGGGGAGTGCAATATGAATAGGTCATTAAAAGCCGAACAAAATTGTCAATTCTAAGTAAAAAAAAATACCAGTAACGATGTGACCTATTTGGACATATTGGAATTTAATTTAAATTTTCGGTGCGAATTCTACTTCATATATGAATAATTTCGTGGTTTTTATGAAATTTCAATTAATATTGGTCTCAGCTATTTGAAAAATCTCAATAATACAAAAATTTACAATATGAAAAATTTGTGCTTATAAACGTTCTATTTGTTAGTATATCATTAATATCAGCATATAAGCATGAAATAGTAACGTATTGATCGACTACATAAACATTTCATCGTTTGGCGTTTAAAATATACGAATGCCATGAAAAATTGAATGCGATAGCAGTAACTTTCCAATCAAAAGGTAAACTCGCGTCCGGGAAACGCGCGCCGTGCATTCTCACCCAAGTTTGCAGGCGAATAAAGGCAAATTTCTCTGCGATAACAAACAAAGCGGCGCGGAAAAAGGGGGGCTATATACCTCACGCGAGAGAGAGAGAGGGAGAGTGCGCGCATTCAGCGCCGGTGTGACTCTTTACGCGCTTGCGCGCTGCTGTATTCACCGTAAAGGAAGTGGAGCAATAGTTCGAGATTACGGAGGACATAACGTAAAAATGGCCGTGGGGGTAGAGGCGGGGAAACTTGGAATTAGGTTCAAGCAAGCGTGATAAGATTCTAAAGGCAAGTCTACCAATCGACGGTCTTCAGTCGCTAGATAGCTATCCCCCAGGGTGAAGTCGTGTGCCGCGCACGCTCACGGCAAACGGAAGCCTTGGCTGATTGTTTGGACGTCGGTACAAGGAGTTTCGCCGGTATCACGCGAACGATGCAGCCGCCGTCGCCACCGCCGCCACCACTGCGGAAATGGAATAGCTATCGTTCGCTTTGTTCCCAGCGGGCCGATTGAGTGCAATCGTCGGGATCTACATTGGATGTCTCGCGAGCTAGTGGAGGGGGATTACGCCTTACATCAATGCGATTAAACGCACGTTTGCTCCGCCAGCTGATGCGCACGGCGACGAGGAGGAGACACGAGGTCTGCGGAAAATAGAAGACTGCTGCTGCATCTGGTTTGAGAAAAGCCAAGTAATTGAACATTTAAAAGCACGTGGAATTCTTTATTCGGGAATGTCGATGAGGTGGAAATTGAAACAGAAAAGAATATAAGGTGCTTGAGGGGTATACAGTGTGATGCAGAAGAGAGATTGTTAAACGAATCACGTACGTGTGTTTCGTAATTGATCGAGCGATATAAGTTAGGAAATTTTGGCGGGATTGAAAGTTGGGTCACGAATTTTTCTTATATGCGAAATTCAATTTTCCGAATCCAATCTAATTTTTAAAAGGTCGCCAGCCGCTTTTCCACTACGGGAAATCAGAATTATTGTTGCAGCTTTATTTTGGTTTTATGATCTACTGCAAACAAAATCTAAAGCGGAACGATAACAATGAATACCATTTTAAATTGTATGTGCGAAAGTAGGTCATGTTTATGTCAACCAAATAATAGGAATTTATAGCTAGCTGTGTTTACAACATATACCTATAGCGACATGAAATTTACGGAGGAACATTTTGCCTTCGGCATTAATTCGTTCACGAGAACATAATAAGGATATCAATTTTCATATTGAGATATCAAAACGTCAAACATAAATATAGCCTTCATGTACTTTCCTACAGCTTCATTGAAATCTAATCGATAATCGAGAGCAAACTAAAGGTTTACCTCCAAGTAATGGCAGTCTATATGAATTAGCTATCGTAACTCAACTGGCAATTCGGATGATAACAGTTTCAACGGATTTGTGATTGCCCTATCACCGCTGTGACGTACGATGGGCGGAGAGAAGGATGCCTATAATAGGTGATTAAGTTCTCCCCTCAGCGTATTTGTCAGCAAACTCAACTTCGAAATCGATTCGTCGACGTTTACTGGATGTTCCGCAACTTTTAGGCTCCATTACGGCCAACTAATTGGTTCGGAAAATCCTTTTGAATTTTTCTCCAAGTTATTGAAAACTGACAATATATACCTTATCATAATCATCCGCTTCGATATAAAGGTTAACAACCTCAATCTCAACATTAACCGATTCATTGGACCCTTAATTTCAGCGTTATTCAGTATTTAATGAACTCAAGAATAGTGCACTATTTTGCCTCAATTCAGCAAAACTCAATGGTTCGAAAAGCATAACCGCCTTTATTATTCGAAATAATTTCATCGCTCGGTAGGAAAAAGAAAAGAAAGTCTTCACCCATACAGACGTGCGCATACGCTCGTATATATGCACATACACTATCGCGTGGCCCCGCATATACAGCGCGCAGAAAACATCATGAAAATTCGATTTATCCGTGAAAAAGCATCGCGCAATGCACCGTAAGCGCTTTCCATTATTTATTTTCCTGCGTCCGCCCGCGCACATATATATGTATGTATATATATATACATATTCCACGCGCGTGCACGTGTGTGTATGCGTGCACTCGATCGTGCCATTCTTCTCCTCCGCGCATGCAGTCTTTGCACAAATTATTTTCCATTTTCCATCGCCCACCGAGCCGCCAGCTATGTTGTGCCGCAGCAAGCCTGCGCACGGGAAAAAAAGCGTTAAGAGGGTATGTGTGTGCGTGAGCGCGGGAGAAAATTCGCGGAAGGAAAAATAAAGAAGAAGAGAGAGAGAGAGAGAGAGAGAGAGAGAGAGAGAGAGAGAGAAAGATGGAAAATACAGAGAGAGAGAGAGAGCATGCGTTCGAGTGCAAATCGATGGAATTAGGTAAGAGAGAAAGCAGCGAGAGAAGGAAGGCTATAACTACACTTCGTGGGCGCGTACAAGAGGAGGAAGAAAATCGCAGATTATTCGAGATGGTGTCTTATCACAAATTTTTCTATTTATTATTTTCCACGGGGGAAATTCTCAGCCCTTTTTCCCGTCGTCTTGGTCTCCGTCTCCATCTCTCGTGTCTGCACGCGTGTACTTCCTCTCGGCAGGGTGATATCTTCCGTTTCTCTCATTCCACCTTAAAGGAAAGCGTCATTCGCCTATTTCCATCTCCGTCGAGTGCCTCTTCGGCTCCGCGAGCTCTCTGGGTATTTCCAATCTCCAGTCCGCCTTTCCTGTGTAGTACCCCTCTCTCCTCTTATGCCGGCAGCGCTTTCGTCTCTCTCACTTCCTTTCTCCTCCTCTCGCCGCTAATGGGGCCCGGCGCCGACTTATTTGACGCGATCCTTTCATTCGGCCGAGAAGAAGAAGAAGAGGCGCGCAGCAGCTTCTGGTTATTAAAAGCCGCGTCTCCATAAATTGTGGAAGCTTTTGTTGTGTTTATGCGCGAGCTATATACCTCGGTCTTTCCGCGCTTCTGCTGTGTACCGTTACACAGCCGCGTGTATCCTTTCCGGCTGGGATGTTCTTTCCTTCCTTTTCAATGTGCTGCCGTAGTTATGCGCGTACCTACAGCGTCGCATGCGTTGAAAGGCGAACGGGAGAGTGAAAAAAGTACAAGGAAATTCAGCGACGTCGGTCATTATATAGAGCGTTGTTCGGAATGCGCATCGCGAAAAAATTTGCCGTGGGTAAAAAAGCGAAAGAGGGAGGTAGAGAAAGGTAAAAAGCACAAGAGAGACAAAAATCAGCGTTTCGCCTCTGCACGAGCTTACACGTGCATGATGCGCGTCGCTCTTCAATGCCAAAGGCACTTAAACGTCGGTTGACAAGCAAACGAACGCGCATATATGCGCGATTGCGAGTGATTATAAAAGAGGAGCAGGCTCGAGTGAAAGGGATGTTCAGCAGGAGTACATAGAGAAAAATAAAACTGCTCGCGCTCGTCTGTGTGTGACTGTGCATGCTCGATCGGAATAAAGCGCGTAGCAAATGCACATTTGGAGAGAGCGAGGATGTAAAAGGCGTCGAGAAATCTGTGCGCGCGCTTTTTCGCGTACTTATCCGTCGCTAAAGTTATTTACGAACGTCCGCGAGCGTAAAACCACGCGAGTGACTCCGTATTTAGAATGCCGCTGCGTAATAACGTTCAGCAAAGTTTCTCGCGAGCCACCCTTTCACAAACTCACTCACCCTCCCCTCCTCTGGTCGTCGCAGTTCAGAGGGCCCGCTGAACCGAGAGAGCCAGACGCCCGCTCGTTTGGAACGCGAATTTTCAATTTCGGAGTAGCGAAGCGTGGAGCGCGCCGCTGACGCGAACGTGAAAACGACTCTATATACACTCTATTTCTCTGATATTTTTGAGTATATAACCATCGCATACCTCGCCGTATATATATAGGTACTGCGCCGTTTCCTCTATTGCGCCAAATTAAATCCGACATATAATCAAGGGGCGCGCGCGCCGGTTGCTAATAAAAAATGAATGAATTCTGTAGGGATGGAATCCCAAGTGTAAAACTGCCCGGCAACTTTCTTGCGAATCCAAGCGCCGTGATGTTAATTGCGTTCCTAATGAACACCGCCTAATGATAATCCATTACCCTCCGAAAATCTCGGGGTTACTTGATCGCTCGCGATTAAGAGAGCTAAGAGATTAAATTTCCTTCAGGTGTGTGCATGATTTTTTTTTATCATCTTTAAGAAAATTAAGATCTTAAAAAAGAAAAAAATAGCTATACCTAGGCTCGATCTAAAATTATACACATAATAGATACCAACGAACGCTATTTACTCGACCGTCAACATTATACAATAAACGCTTTCGCCACACGAGCCTCATGTATCTCATCTATATCCATCTCAGCGTGTCGCCTGGCGTAACCAAGAATGTTACCTCTCTCAGCGCAAGAGCAATTCAAAACATATCAATTATGCAAATAATGTATATTCTGCCCGCCGTCACTTGCCTCTTACAAAGTGAACGTGCGCTCGCGCTTGCACCACTTTGATGCTTAGAAATTTTCGCTGAATGCGCGCCGCGTGCGCGAAGAACTTTTGCGCACCGCGCTCATATATATACATGTATACGCGAGCACATATATATAGCGACACAAAGGTAACTCGTAGAGGCATTCCGAGCGAGCTGGTACTCGTCATTCCGCGCCTGTATTCAAAGCTACGGCAGAAATGCGATCTCTCTCTCTCTCTCTCTTTTCCTCTCGAGTGAGAGCTAATTTTCTTTACACATCTCGTTACTCATCGTTTCGCTTCTATATCCGATCGTCGACGCACACGCGGCAGTAAACACGCAATAGTTGCGTACCTGTTTCACTCGCGAACAGCGAGCAAAAGGTGTGTGTATGTGACTCCGAGCGCGAGTGCGATGCGTGTATATATCGGCCCGAGCCATTCGAGCTATACTATACTGGCCAGCTTCGTCCCCGCGCGCAAGCTTCTCGTATTCGTATTCTCTTAGTCGGCTAACGAGCGTCCGTATCCTCGGGGCGCACGCCGGGCAAATTTCGAGAAACAACTTTGGAACAATGGCATCTCCCGCTAACAGGCATCGCCAACTTCGCCGGGTGGCTCTCGCTCGCCTCCGTCGTGTGTCTCTCGCGCGCTTCGAACAAACGAGAGAGAGGCGCGGCAAAGTGCACGAAATACTCGAGTGAGCTTGTATGTGTATAGAATTCGCGAAGGTAAAAATTTCAGCAGCGCAGAGAGTCAGAGGGAAAACGCGCGCAATAATTTTAAACAACTAATAATCTGCGCGTATATACGTGCGCGGACTTTTCAATCGAGCGCGGGAGGCGGCCGGGAATATTTGCGCGAAGTGGAAAGTGAATTTTTTTTAAAGCGCTTTTTCGATAGCGAGCATATAGAAAGGACGTTGAAATGAGCGAGTGACATGAGTTTAATTTTTTTTTTTTTTTTTTAATGGATTTTTCACCCGTTTTTTTCGTGCAATTCAGCTTGGCAATCAACGAAATTGTCGACTAATGAAAACTGTTAGTGCACAATGAATGATATATACGAAAAATCGATCGTCAATGTTCGTTTTTCACCACTAAGGCAACATCTGTGATAAAATGAAATGGTATGATCGAATTATTCATTTTGCGTTATTGGAACGAAATTGGACGACATTGTTAATACCGGACAATATAGGTCGAGAATTGGATACTGGTTCTTCAATCTCGGTTCGTTACGCCGAAATTGGATTAAAAATACTAAACGTTACTGCGATGCAAAAGTGTCGTTGACTTCGGCAATAATTCAACTCACTTGTATAAAGGAATTCCCCCATCGTCCTTGAACCACAGTATCATCGTCACTGTGTCATTTTTGCGGTTTTTGGGTGTAAGGTCGCAAGGTAGCTCGACATCTTCGCCTTCGACTGCCCAGATTTCTTTAACTGAAAACAAAAAAAAAAAAATAATTAATATTTATATGATCCTATATTATACTTAATTACCAAATATTCAGGTATGACGTACATTCGTAGAGTTATGAATTCTTAATTTTGAAGCGTTTTAGCGCAAGTCTATTAAATTAGAATAGAAATAAAACGTGTTAAAATATTCATTTCGCAGTAATTAAAAGAGACGAGAGAGAAAGAACGTACGTGGGCAACGACATTCTTATTAAAATATGCGGCTCACCGCCATGATAATACCCTCACCCGTCTACTTAGGGGAACGCCGCGCAAAAAAGTACCTGTCCCTCTTGGCCGACTCTTAAATCCCAGTCCTCTCTTTCAGCAAGTAGTAATTTCTAGAATGGACAGACCGCGTCGCGCCGTGGCCCCATGCGACAAACTGCGAGGCAGCTTTTACTTGTCTTTTTCTCTCCCTGTTTCTTTCTCTCTCCGTGTTCGCCCTCCCAAAATTTCTATTTTAGTACAGTACTCTCTCCCTCTCTCTCTTTGTGCTCTCGCTGTGCACGAGCCAGCCACGGGAGTATACGGAGAGAGGCCAACAAGAGCGTGCGCGCGCGCGGAAGAAGAAGGGAAAAAGAAAAATTCGCGAGAGCCGGGAGAGAGTGCAATAAACAAGAGTGACCTCGATCGTTAATTTCGAAAGTTGACGGCAGTTCAGTATTTTCGCCGGTTCGTCAATTAACTGCATGCCGCGTTTATTTTGCCGAAGGACGCACGAGCCATGTGCACACACGCGCGAGGTGCGTGTAACGCGCGTAAAACAGATTTACGAGAAGTCGGACGAAAAAAAAATGTCTTGTTTAGACACTGAAAAGACAGATAACTGGGGATATTTCAAAGAGCGGGCTTAATGAACATATTTCGCGGTCCGTGTAGGTAACGTTGAACATCATGTTTTTTTTCGTAGAATGCAAGAGAATTATTTTTCCGTGAAAATTGATATATTTGGAAAAAATTTTAGTAGAAATATTAAACATTGAATTATTGAAATAGCATATGTTATTAATTATCTGTGCATAAAAGTATAGTATTCATATTTATTGATAAAACTATATAGTTTCTAAATAAGATTTTCTAATAACTCCATTAAACAATACATTATTCATACTCGATCTCTATTCATACAAAATATTTGCCTTTAAAATAGCGGAAATAAATAATTTTCTACAATAATTTATGAGGTTACGCGAAACATTGTAACTTCTCCCGTTTTTTTATATTTTCAAATTCAAAATCAACGCGCCAATTAATTAATAATCCGCTCAAAAATAGGGTAGAGGTACCAGTTCTGACCACCATAAGGATTGTTTTTTCACTGGTTCTGGCCACCTAGAAATCCATTTAAGAACATGGATATGTGGCCAAAAACGGAGCAGTGGCCAAAACCGGTACGTCTACCCTATAAACTATAAGCAACATATTGGAAACATATTTGATAATACAAATTACCAATATGTTGGCGAAATATTGGAAAACGTTGGCCAATACATTGGCAATAGTGCGTTAAAGCACAGTATCTAATATTTCCCCCATATTTTGCCAATGTTGTTTATGGAATTAAGTCATACTGTTCCAATATATTGCTGATACATTGGTCAATGTTGGCAATGTGTTGCCAATATATTGACAGCCCATGTGTTGGCGAGATATTGCCAATGTTTTCTGGATGGTTAGATAATCATAAAAGAAAATTGGGAAGAATTTTGTAGGGTACGTTTATTTAATAAATAAAACCATATTTTGCGTACTTTTACCTTAACGAAAATAAAATAAGGCTCGCCTTGCTTTTGATATCCCGTTATTTAGGACTCGGAATTTTTTGCAATTCTCTCATAGAATGATAATCGTGTACCCTAGCGCACTATTGCCAATGTATTGGCCAACGTTTTCCAATATTTCGCCAACATATTGGTAATTAGTATATATCCAATACGTTTCCAATATGTTGCCCATAGGTTATATTTTTGCGCGGAAAATTAAAATAATATTGGTCTTTAATTATTAATGGACCAAATACCAAGCAAAATAAATTACTGAACACACATAAAACTTCTGGCATTGCAAACCATTTTTTACACAATATACACCCATGTTTTTTTTAATTCACAGTAGAAACTGCGAAAACATAATACAGTCGCAGGAGTACACGATGTTCACAAAATAATTAACGTGTTCCACGCCTTTTCCTCTTTCTCCCCTCGACGCACCGACTCACGACGCTTCAAAGAACCCGCGGTCTTGGACGAAAGGAGCTAAAGGGATGCGGGCGGCAGGAGGATTCGCTCACATTCACACGTTCAAATCCGCGTGCGTGGATATGGCGGGTCGATGACACAGTTCATCTCGCGGGTCGCGGCTCCGACTCTCTGTCCTCAACGACTTCTATACCTATATATAAATACCTCCACAAAGAAGGAAACTCAGTCTCGAAAGAGAGAGAGAGAGAGAGACCGCTTGTTAGTTGGGGTATTGTGACGCGACGCGAGTGAGATTTCACGCTCTGCTTACGTGTGCTGGCTCCACGCAGCCACTCTCTCTCTCTCTCTCTCTCTCTCTCTCTCCCTCTTTCACTCGTTGCCGTCGCGAAAAAAGAGAACCGCACAGGAGCGACGACGTGTTTCTCTCGCTTTTCTTCCTTCCTTTTGCACACTCACCTACACGCGCTCACCATACGTATATAGTATACATACACAGTACACACAGTCTGTTTACTGTATATTGCGTCAAAGGTTGCACGTAACGTCGCGTGTAAAAGCAGGCGAGCCGGCAGTTTTAATTTCTTTTTCCGCGCATTAAATCTCTTTCTATATCATCGTTGGAGGGCTGCCGCCGCCGTCCGCGCGTGGCTTTACTACCGACGTCGGCGAGCGAGCGAGCGCACGCGCGTTACGCCTGTGATCCTCTAATTTAAACGTATAAATCGTGCCTCGAGAGCGTGAGCTCGGGGTAAAAAGACGACGTGCGGGGGTGGAAGGGAAGAGGAAAAAATAAGGAAGCAGCGAAGGAGAAGGAGGAGAACGGCCGAGGTACTTGCAATGGTGCACGCCGGCTGAAAGGAGAGAAGACGTTGCTGCCGCTGCACACTGTGTTCCGTTTCTTGTTTTCCTCGCTTCTGTCTCTCTCACATACACTCGTCCGCTCCTTTTCGTAATACTTTGCAGAGTTTTCAAAGATAGCGTGCTCTCTCTCTTTCTCTTTCTTTTGCTCGCCGGTTTACGAGTCGAGGCCAGTTCGTCGCGCGCGCAGTACGTGCGGCGAATTCAATTGGTCGATGGCTCCTCGATCTCATTACATTTACTGCGTCGTCGATGGAGAGAGAGAGAGAAAGAGAAAGAGAGAGAGACGACGGGAGCGAGGGGATACAATGTTTGACAATTGATCCGCCTACCGATTGCAGCGGGATTTGCCGGTGGGAAAGAATATTGTGTTCTTGTTGCGGGACGAGGGAAGGGGGCACTACGCCGAGGTCATTAGCCGCGCGATGGAGATGTTTTGACTTCGGGTTTGCTTCTCGAATAACCTGGGAAATAGAAAATGTAGACGAAGATTAAAGTTATTTAATTATCTGGGCTCCTTAGAGTTAGTCGCAGACTCGCGAAGCTTGATGACCTACTTTTGCGCTTGCTTCTCGTTTTCCTCGTCAATTACGCACAGTGGAGTATGAGTGTCTAGAGAAATATTTTTTTTTTATAATTTGTAATTATAGCAGATCAAGTATGAGAAGAATTCTGGATGGCTGCCATTAGAATCGCACAATTAAATTTATTACCAAGCTAATACCTAATCTCTATCAGAAATGATCTAGCCTTAAACCGGTAAACTCATAACGAGAATTTGTCTGGGGATGAGCACGATAAAGTGGTCAAAACCTTTTTCAGCTCTTTTTTTCAATGATTCGTTATCTTTTTTTCAATGATAGATATTAAACTGCCGATATAAGTATGCTTAGAAAAACTGTTTGATAATTGATATTAATAATAATTAATATTAAAATTAATAAGCCTATTATTTACTTCCCTATTAAAATAATTTTATAGCACTGTGTTACCTAAGCTTGCACTTATAGGGCACGGATAGGCGTAACAGCGGGCTTAGGTAGGCAGTGCTATCAAATTTTATACGATACTTATGACCTAAGGAGCACTCTGCACGGCGTGATTAGGATCCTCGCTATACTCTCGGGCCCCAACTTCACGCCGTGTAAAAAGTTGCTACTTAGGTCAGACGTACCATAATGTACTATTTCAAAGGCAAAGAAAGTAAGGTTCGCAATAATTATAATATTATGGTAATTATAATATAGTTATTAAATTTTAATGCATAGTAAGTTGGTGCTATTCTAGAGCCATCGTTTTTTTTTTTAGTAAATTATACTTTACATTTATGAACAATAATTTTCAAAGAAACTTTCAGATATTAATAAAATTAAATACAATTTTTTAAATCGATCGATATTTCATCAAAGTTTGTATTATATTGAAATTAATTCTGGATAAAATATTGAAATATGTATATAGAAAAATACATTTATAATATTTTTAATAATACCGAATATTTAGTCCACGAAAAAGAAAAAGGTTTTTAAATGAAGCATACGTTCTTTGACAGCAACGTAAAATTTTAATATTTTTCTAAATTATATTTCGCAGAACACCAGATGTGTATTTTTTTGTTCGCATGATTGTCAAAGCATTTTTAAAGTAATTTGCGTTCCCATTTTTAAAGCTAATTTTTTTACCGTACTTCCTTTTGAAGTATTTTTTGTTTAAACTTATTATGAAAAAATAATGAATAATAAAATATGCAAAGTGATAATAATTATTTCACGAAATTCATAATATTTTTAAAAATATTATATGTTTGTGGGCACCTATGTGTACATATGTATGCGCGGGAGAGATAATTAACCTCATTTCACATCACATTTTAATGTAATTGTTTCCCATTACCCCGCTAGCTGTTTCCGTCCTTTACATTCTCGAAACTAATAAACGTTGAAAAAGGACACATATTATTTTTAATTCTGTGTTCAAATATTCAAAAGCAACCATGTTACATAAACACGGGTACTCTGGTCTGGCTTGTTTAGGTGATAAATAGAATCAGCTGGTTGAAAAAATACGTTTCCCGAGAACCAGAATAGAAGTGCATGAAACAACAAGTATAGCAATCAAATTAACGCCACGACAGATCGGCATATTTAATTATAAACCACAAGTCCTCGCGTCCGCTAATCGATACACCGAAGTATACCAGAGCATTCTCGTCGCTCGTAAGAGCCCACCAATTTTAGCCCCGCTACCGGCTAAATTTAATTCGCAATTTCCGAGCCGAAACGGGCAACGCTCGCCCGCCGTTTCACGTCATTACCTCGCGCTTACACGATCGTCGCTGTTCCTGCTTCTCTCTCCCCCCATCTACCTCGTCTCTCCGCCTCCCCTCTCATTAAAAAATCAACCCTACCGCTCATCAATGAATCACGAGCGCGACTTAACCGCGCGAAATCACGGCGGATTACTCTCGTCGTGATCCCCCTTCTCCTCTCTTCCACTCTCTCTCTCTCTCTCTCTTTGGTTCTCGACGCCTCGACCGTTAAAGCATATTTCTCGGCCTCCCGGGTACGTAAATCCCCGGTCAACTTGTTTTCAATTCGGTCTTAATGGCGCGCGATCCCGTTCCTGCGCTTCTGGATTACACGCGGGATTTCCGGGCATGCAGAGAGAGAGAGAGACATTCCCACACCCTTCGCACGCGTGCGCATATATACACGTGTGTATGTATATATATCCTTATAGGGCCGAAAGTCGCTTCGAATTCGTATACAGCGCGAGGGAATCGGCATCGCGCGCTGCGCGCAGGAAGCGTAATTCACTTGAAGCAGGAAGACGATAAATTTCACCGAGCGAGCTTGCGTTGGTCCGTTCTCCCTCTCTCTCTCGCTCTCGCGCACTTGCTCGCTCTCTCCATCTCGGTTTAACTCGACGTTGCGTATAGTGGCGGAGAGGGAGCTTCCACCGCGAGCTTTTCCGCGATTTTTCGCCCCCGGGGTGCGCGCCGGCGTGAGAGAGAGAGAGAGAGAAAGCAAGTGGGTGGGTGTAAGGGAAAGTGGGGTAAGATGGACTGCCGCGGCTGCGCTGGGATCTTGAGCAGCTTTTTGTTGATAACAAATTTTGGCTTTGGAATGGCAAATAGCGGGAGCAGCTTCGGGGACGCAATTACATTAACATGTTTATCTTGAATTTGGAACGGCTTTTCCGTTGAATTATATGAGAGGTAACAATTTTGTAGAAATTTAACAATTTCGTATAATTTTACAGTTCTGCTTTTGCTCTGGTTGATTAAAATAGCTTCCGCTTTATTTGTTCTGTTGTACTTGAATGTTGTATGTTTCTAAAATTGAAAACCCATTTTTATTCCAATTAATTCACTCAAATTAATTTGAAAAATTTTTTAACTACAAAAATTTTTTCCCTTTCAAATAAACTTTGTTATATTGTTCGTTAAATTTCATTTTAACTGGAAAAACTTTTGTTCTATACCGGTAGACTCCCGATACTTTATGAAAACTTCCCCGTGCGTCTTATCTAACACTATATACAGACATACTCGCAAAGCGTACATACATAGGGCATCATCAAGGTTGAAGAAAATGCGGAAGGGTAGGATAAGGGACAGGGTTGCACGATACAACGGACCAAGAGAGATGGGAGAGAGAATTTGGCTTTATTTGTTAAGCCCTCTTGGACATACCGTGGATGAAGGGCTCAGGCAAGATATACATCGTAACAATAACGACTTTAATGCCCTGTCATAGCTTCATAGGAATTAATTGTATAGTCCGGGGTGTTTACGCGTAATCAGCGGGAAGTAGACGCACGGGGCAGTGCACCTTGCCGTTGGTCCTTGTCACAGTATAACTCGGATGTGGAATCGCGACGCCGGGATACCATGACACCGTGAATATATTCTGAATTTGTAGTAGGTAAAATTAATGTTTATTTTAAACAAAAATTTCTGATGTTAAATTTCTATTTCAGATCTATTCTAAAATAATTATTTTCATAACAGTGTTCTTAAATAGTAACACAGTATCAAAATAACAACGGATAAATACGCTTTTGGATATAGTACTGTCTGATTCAATACATGACTATGCGTTACGATACGTTCAGGAAGAAAAATACCCGTACGGGATATCGAAGATGGGAAATTGCGTATATCACATTTCTCATAACACTTGATTATGGATATTGTCATGCTGAATGCTTTTCTGATTCCTTTCTGACCTGTAGCTTTCGTTCAATCTTATGAATGATAACAAATGAATTTATACATTTCGTTTTGGTCGCAAAAAAAGAGAAATTCGCCTTATAGCTTTATTGCCCACCCGAGAGATTTTATACAATATTACCGCGCAACTGTATTTATAAACTGTATAGTAATCAACGATTTGTCAACAAGATGAAAATCCTCATAAATATTATACAACCATTTACAAAGCCATCGAATTATCAAAACATTAATTATAATAAACCTTCATATACATTTCAAATTAACTTATTCAAATAGCTCACATAATATTAATTAAACTATACATTTCATCAGCGCCCTCACCCGCAACAACTCTAAATATTTACACCCACTCTAGCTGCACTACCACCGATGAATCCACGTCACATTCATCGCTATAGTCATTCCCCCTCACACCCCTGTACTATGTATACCACTTTCGCAACTATAAGAAAGCCTTCGCAAGAAAAATTAATGAAAGCTCTATACGAATTGCCGTGGCGATCGAACTTTCGGCCTGAGACTGGCCGCGTTCGAGTATATATATTATATATTGGCAGCACTTGGAAAATCGACGAACGGATGCTCAGCTCCTCGATCGGCCGAATAACGATTCCCGATAACAGCGGTAGCCGCGGCCGGCGGGACCTCGCGCCCACAGCCACCGCGACCGTCGCCACGTAAAAGTAACGATTCTCATAATAATGGCCTGGGATAACCGCTCCACGCGCCCCGAGTAATAGCAGAGAGAAAGCGAGAGAATAGAGAGAGAGAAATATATATAATGCCATATATAACTGTATATATAGAGAGAGCTCGCGGAAAAGAGAGAGTATATAGGAGAGAATCGATACCGTTCAAATGCTCGTGACGATGAGTTCAGGTTAAGTTTCGCGCTGAGAGCGGTTGAGAGAGAGAGAGAGAGAGGGCGAGAGAGAGAGGAAGAGGAGGGTCTATTTCGCGGCAACTTTCCCAACGATAGGAATTAAACTTTCCGCTCTAGGCGACGTAGAAGTACTCGTTACGTCGCGCGCGCGCTCACGAGAGAGAGGGCGCGCGGCTCCTTTGCCCCCGCGGCAGCCGCGCTCGCTTCATCGAGCACCCGATCGATCTTTTTCAAACGAACCTCTCGTCGTACTTTGTCGTCCTTTCAAAAACCAATTTAAGTGCTGATTGTAGCGCCGAGAAAGAGAGCGAGCGAGTGGGCGAAGGGGCGGGGGTGAATGTGGAAGGAAACCTCGATAGGAAGAGAGAGAGGGAGAGCAAGAGAGAGAATGGCTGCGAAAATTTGCAGTTCGTTAGAACAATTTTAGCCGCGACGCGGTTAAAAACTACTTGGCGATATTTTACGAGCCGTGGGCTACTTTTGTCATTCGATTCGCCGGAGTGCCCAGGCTGCACGTGGGAATAAGGTCCGCTCGCCTCGCGGAGATGTAGGAGGCAGTTGTTGCGGCTGGGGGAAGAGGAAGGAGGAGGCGAGCAGGTTTAATTCATTTGAAGGAATGGCGCACGCGCAATCTCGATCCAATTCTGCAAATGGATTCGGCCATGTGTGAATTTATTTTTACTTGCCGCCGGGACGCAGAAGTGAGGAGAGCGGGAGAATGACGAGATATCGGTTTTCGAGTTTTAAGCGTTATATGTTACGTATACGTAAAAATATTTGCCTTACTTCAGCGTAGTTTATTGTGAATCCGTATAATATAATGTAGAAAAAAAACAATAATTTTGGATGAAGAGAAATATATATATGACGTACCTCGATTTTAATTAATTATTATGGCATTTGATATTCGGAGAATCGATTTAATTATGAATTATTTAAAGTATAACTTTCATACGATATTGGTGATAATATTGCATTTCCTGATTCTTATAGAAACAATGTTGCAGATTTTTGTAGAATGGGAAAATGCAATATTATCACCAATATCGTATGAAAGTTATACTTTAAATAATTCAAAATTAAATCGATTCTCCGAATGTCATCCAGATACCATATTAATTAATTGAAATCGAGATACATCAAATATTTCACATATTGTTTCTTCCTATAATATCATTTACATGTAAATACTTTCATAAAATATTTTAAAAAATATATAAATTTCCTGATTTTTAGAAATAATGCTGCAGTTGAATACGTAAAATTGTATCAAATTATACTTCGCGTATCGGTTGCTTATGTACTATCATATACATATGAAAGAGTGCGAATCCTATCAAAGCAATTTTCCCCCTCAGACATCCATCCGAGCGCTCGTCGCATGTTCATCACTGCTATTACTGCCGCGTTCTCCAAAAACACGGCGAACGCGGCTCGAGCTCGGCAAAGCTAAAGGCTATAGCGATCGCCGTAAAGCTGCTTTTCTAAATTATAGCGAGCAGCGGCGACGCCGCGGCAGGATCTCCCCTAAGTGGGAGATGAGAGAGCCCCTCTTCATCAGCTGCGCGGGCGCTCCTTCCTTTCTCTTTGGCTGTCGCGCGGGCGTCGCGACTAGCGATTAAGAGGGAAATTTCCAGGAAGGCCGGCCGCGTGCGCGCGCTATGCGCCAGAAAAAAGAAAAAGGATCACTACGGCGAGCGCCAGTGCAGCGCGTTCCTTTTACTCTGCCATTTGTCAAAAAGCTTGGTACGCGCGCGCGCGCTTCCCATTCTTTTCCCCAGCTGGAAGGAGGGAGAGAGAAAGAGAGAGAGATAGACGAAGAGAGGAGGAAAAGAAAGTTTCGCCCTCTTTCGCAGAAACCCTCTGGTTAGAGTCTGCTTCTTTAATCGCACGCGCACGCTTCGTCCGAGATTTAAGAGGGGCGCTCGCTTGCTCGCCCGCCCGCCGCTGAAGGGGAATGGAGAAGAGCAGCGGAGGAATCTTTTAGATTGCGCTTTGTAGAAAGCGAGAGAGGGAGAGAACGGTAAGGGGAAGCGAAGAAGAAGAAGACAAATTAAAAAAGAAAGAGGTAGCGGCGATCGTTCCTTCTTTTCCTTTCTCCCGTTTCTGGCCAATTCGCGGAATTCGCCGAGGCGTTTTGCTACCCCCGCGAGCAAGCGCAATTTCTTCTTCTTTATGCGTGCGGTAACGGCACGCGCGCAAATTGTTATTAAATGCATAACCGCGCGATTTCTGACCGCAAATTTCGAGCGCACGCTGAAATTTCCACCCGACTTATACTGCGCTCCCTTTTCTTATTCGTGGGTCGCGGTGAAAAAGAAAAGCAGCTATATATGTATATATATTTAGGTATATATACGTGGAGCTGTGTGCCACGGAGGCTTGGTCGTTCGTTGAAAAGAATTACCCCGAGGGCGGCGGAAGTGGAGTAACGGGGCGACCGCGCAGCATAAGGACGGAACGGGGGGGAGAGGAAGAATGGAAAAGACGACGACGACGATGACGTTGGTCGGTCTAATCTCGTGCATACGAATATACCGAGGACCGAGACGCGCGACGCCGTTGTATATAGACGAGCGATATTGCTCACAGTACCCGGCTACATATGTATGGACGTAAGTAAGTGCACCTGCGCTTGAACGTGTGCGCTTTATGCGCCCCTGAAGCCGCCGGGACATATGCATAATATTTCGCAGAGGCGCGCGAAGAAGTCCAAAAGTGGATTCGCGTAATTCCGTGACTCGCGGGCGCGTGCACACGTGTGTTTTCATGTTACGCTGCATGCGCTTTTTGAGCATAATAGCGGAGTGTATAGCGGAGTTTCGTAGGTGCGTGACTGATGTGTGATTTATGTAGAGCGCTGTTACGTGCGTATACGCGTGCGTTGTGTGTGTGTGTGTGTATATATGTGACTGCGCGCTCTGAATGCGCGTGTTGCTGCGAGACAGTGAATTTGATTTACCTGTTCTTTTTTCCGAGTGACTCTCGCGCCACGCCTGAATTTATGTTTAAGTTATTCAGAGATTTGTTGGCTATATGTGTCGGCGTTTATTTGGCTTCAGCTTGACTTGTTTGTCGGACAGAGCTTTTGCTTGGGTGTTAAATTAATCGTAATTTGATGTATAACAGTTTTTTCCAAACAATAATGAAATTGCATAATCTTTAATTTCGCTTTGTATTCATATATGAGCTGCAATTTATTAGATAAGGCATATAATGACTTTTATTTGATTATTACGAGCTTCAAAGTTTTCATTTTATTAAATAGTTAATCACTCTAACTGAAAATTTATCCTCGACACTTCTTTTCACGTACAGCGTATTCGGTGAGATGCAACTTTTTCCCCGCAGAGTCAAAAGCTTAAACCGTTTTTCTTCTCTTCGAGAATTAAGAAAGTTTCGAGCAAAAACTAACATTTCAGGCACAAAAAGTTTAAGCACTACTACCTACGGATATAGATTACTTCTCATTAAATTGAGTCTGTTTGAAAGAATAAAGTCATAATACGACTATTTATTTGTATTGAACATGACAATGATTTATTTAAAGTAATTAAGATAATATCTACCGATTGATTATATTTGTTGAATAATATAATTTTATAAAAATCTGAGACATCAAATTTGGTATTAAGTATAAATTATCTATTATGAACATTTTTTATATATTCTTTGAATAAAGCAGTAAAATTTGTTGTTGTACTAATATGTACTCCTTATTCCTTCCTTATATTCATCCATATTTATTCCTTCATTCATTTCAAAATTTACATTCCTAAGAGACAAGATAAGCCTATTTGTATTCAGAAAAATTATCTCGTACCAATTTCTTGCGTGTAATCAAGAAGGGAAAATACTTCTTCATACAATGATATGTGGAGCGAGATTGAAACTTTGTCGTCCCTACGTTTTTTCCCGCCTCTTTCATTATTCAGGGAAATCTACTTTTTGATACATTGGAACATGAAAGAGAGATGAAGTTCTTCCATTAAAGTGATGAAAGCATTTGCACTATTGGCATAATCTAACATAATGCCGTAGAAATTAATTCCGCTGTCTTCTGCATTAGACAAACTGCTTTTTCAAAAAGATAACGAATTTCAGTTTTATACAAAGACATTTTTTTGTTTAATAACGATAAAGTACTCAAAGAATTTTTCGCTTATGTCTAAGATCATTAATGTTGAATAACAGGTAACATTGAGTTTGATGATTTTCGATAAAAAAATTCATACTTTTTAAGGAATCTGAATAAATGTTTTCATAGCTTTAAAAATAAAGATTATATTATTTTGAAAAGTAACATCAGATTGTTACGTGAAAACGCATACGGTATCATAAGCATACATAAATTGTCAATCCAAAGAAGGTAAGCGCCAGAAGATGTGGAGCAAGCGCATTCTTTTTGTCCATAAATGTATTGTTGAAGCCATGCCGGTAAAAATTAAAGAAAATATGCTATGAAGTGAATGGTCAATGGCAGTAATGTAGTACTTCAATGTACAATAACTAACAACAATACCTTTATTTTAAGTTTTTAGCAAAACTTATTTAGATATTGAAAAAAATAACGTTACCCAATTTTTCTGAAAATTTTAACTTTTTGTGCATTATACTGATACTGATGTCTCTATCCAATAGTCAATCAATCTGCACAAAAACAATCACATATGCTGCATATTTTTCAATATTTACGCAATGTTCTTGTATATCGCGTTAAATTTAATACGTTATGTCATGATTTATTTGTATGATGCCAAATGGCTTTTGCGTGTCTTCAGGGTGTACGTAAAGTTGTCGCCTGAAGCATAAAATGTTACTGCATACCTCATACACTAGTATGTCTCTAAGGAATGATATTCAAGAGATTAGCTTGATTTTTATTCAATTGTAAGAAATAAAATTATAATACATAAATATATTTTAACTATAGTCTTTAATTAATAAAAAGAATACAAAATTTGTTACATTTTTAAGTTGTTGTACAAGCATATTAGGCCATCAATCGAATGAAAGTAGAAAATTTAAACGGATAGACGATAACGTAAAAGGATATCTTTGAATTTACCAGAGTACCATCATTAAAAAGAAACATCGTTATTAAATACTATTTTTATTGTTAATACAGTTGATATTTATATTTTATGTAGTAATATTTTATACAAGTTTATATAATTGTCAGTGAAACTGTAACACACTAACACTTATCTCATATTAATAATGAATATTAATAATATTTCAAAGCAGAATGCATGATCATTCTCTCAGTCTAGATTTACGATAAAGATTTCAATATTAGATGTTATCCATTGTTTCCTTAAGCTCGTTTACTCGTGTACCCCTAGTTTACTTACGAAATACACCACTCGTAACGACAATTGAATTTAGTTGATTTAGGGAACTTGCGGCGGTCTAGTTGTTTACGTTTGCAATGTAGTCGATGTATGTCCATTCAAACTGGCTTGTCGCTTTTCAATTACACAAAACAATTGTTGTTGATATTTTTAGTAAATTAATTATATTTCATAATGCTACATCTGAAACTATTTTAAGCAATTTCACATTTTAATCTAAAATTGTAGTTTGTTTGCTGTGATAAAATGGAAACAAAATGTTGTTCAAGGTATATAAAATTTGATTTACTCTAAAGCAAAATTAGCTGAATTCAAATTAATTGTTTTGAATGATAGAATGAGTTTTCAAATGATTAAATTTCAAATGAATATAGAAAAACTTCTTTAACTTTCTGATTATTTTAGTAAAGAAGATGAGTCTCGCAGATTCATTGCAGTAGAGCCCTATTAGAGAATAAATTCAACACACATGTCATTAAACTAACAACTCGACTCGCTAAACCCTCTCATAGCGAAATCTCAGATATCAAAGAGAGTAAGAAATTAAACACCTGCGAGAGAAAGATAGAATGGCTGTGAGAGCACACACGCACACACGCAGTCAGAGAGAAAGAAAGCGAGAGAGAGCGAAAGAGAAAGAGAGAGGGAGAGAGAGGGTGAGAGAGCGAGAGAGGGCGAGAGAGGGAGAGAGAGGGCGAGAGAGAGAGCAACAAGAACAAGACGAACTTCGACTCGACATATATACATACATACGTGTATAACGTACATTGAAACGACACGCCGGGTCACTAGCCCAGCTTCCATCTCTGCAAGCCTTACATCCGCGCAGAATTTTCAGTTTCGCGATATTACGTTTCAAGCCTTTGTCCCTTTCTTTCGTCACTGGCTCTCTTTCTCTAACCCTCCCTTTCCCAGTCTCCCTGCTCATTTTTGTCTCCCCCACTCCATATACGCGCGATCTTTTTATCCTCCTCTCCGCGTCCCCTTTTTTTTTGGCGGATTTTCCAAAAAGAGCCGCGCTCGCGAGACCTGTGCTCAGCGTAGCGAGGAAAAAGACACGAGCGACGGCGGCAGTGGCACTAGCAGCTCGTCCACGCGTACGTGTTTTGTCTCTCGTCTCTCTAAAGCTCATCTGCGCGCGCGAGATAAATAAGTAGAGCGACGTTGCCGGCGTTGCTGGAAGGCGGAAGTGAGGAAGAGAGGGATAGAGCGAGAGAGAGAGAGAGAAGCGAGCCTAGATTTGTCAGACGGTCGGCGGAGCAGAAGGCTATGCACGCAATGTGCGAGCACCTGGATAATGCTCCGTATGCTTGCGCATGGGGCGCGCGCGCGCGCTTGCGATAACTGGAACAGATGAGAGAGAAACTTGTAAATTCATTTTCTTCTGCTTTTTGCTCCCGACCTCCTTTAGCCGTTACTCTCTCTCTCTCTCTCTCTCCCGCGGCTAATTCCACAGGGTTGTATTTCTCGACTGAGCGTATAAGTGCAACAAGGTGAAATTGTAATGCGAGTCAATTATGTATATTGTGTTTGAAGAGGAAGAATATCGTAAATATGACGAATATTAAAATGTAAAACGAGTCATATAGAGTCACGAAGATAGTAAAAATTCAGGAATGCTAAGCGGCTTACAAAGAGTTTGTTCTTCGGAGTTGAACTGGCAAAAAAGGATGAGCGCGGAGAGTTTCGCCGGGCCCGATGAGCTGCGCACATTCGCTGCGATTTACGCTTTTAAAAGCCCCGAATTCAGCTCGTTTATGCGAAAATTAAAATTAAAACTTTTTCAGATTCGGTGCTCTTTGAAAAATTCAAAATTAAAAGTTGAGCGTACGCTGCGACGCGACACGGAGGGAGGGGGAGAGCGGAGAATGTTGAATATTAAAAACTAGCCGACGCCAAAGGAGTTCTTACGTCAGAATAAGTAAAAGAGAACGTGACCGTACGTGTTTAACCAAATATGGTAAAAAGTGATACGATGGTAAATAGCCTATACGAGTTTTTCTTTTTAAGACAACAAAATAATAATGTTAAATTGCCCTGGTGGAAATTCGTCTATGCGAAATGGCCAAGAAGTTAGAAAATAGCTAGTAAAACTGGCTAATTAATGGCT
>UXGD01002888.1:0-23142 GCA_900474315.1 Torymus auratus | reverse complement strand
AAAAAATAGAATATACCGCAAAAAAATGATACTATTAAATTTAGCGTGCACATATTTTTTTCTTATCTAGTAAAGCTCAAAAAAACAAGAAAAACTTTGTCCCATGAGTGTGCCATACAAAAATCTTTTTATTTTTTTTGAGACGTAAAAGGGAAATAAATTTGAGAATAGCTCGTATACGTACATCGTATATAATAAAAATCTATATTATGTTACCTCCCACGAAAACGCCTGTAATCGTCGTTACATATTTTAACGAATCCGCGCTGACAACCAGCCCCGTATGAATATTCAACCCCACACGCTATACCTACACGTTATATCGATAATTCGCAAATTTCAATCCCCAAAAGTATCGCTGCCACGCTAAAACCTATCTCCACCCTTGCGGGGGAGTTTTATTATCTCGCAGCTGCCGCGCTGACCGCTCCACGAACGAAAGCCAATTTGCATTCGTCTAATGGTACGCGCTGCTATGTACAGTATGAAAAATCGATGGGTATGTGTGTGGGAATTCCTCCCAGGCGGCAGCGCGCGCGACGCTCGTAAATAAGTATGTAGATGGGAGTAGCGGGGAATTGGATTTTTCGTGTATGTATGTGTAGGTATGCGTGTATTATAATGGAAAAAGGTCCTCTCTCCCGGCGAATGACTCCCGTAGGGAGAATGCGGGGGGCAAAGAATCGAATAACCAATTTTACGCTGCTTACGCGACGCCATAGAGATGAAGATGTCTCTATGTATATGTGCTGGAATTCGAAGGAAGAAGGTATGTAGTAGAAGGAAGTGTCGTGAACAAAAGTTTCGCGAGGGAATTGCACATTCGAGTGACAGTATTATAGACGTGTTATCATTCAATATCGAGGAGGACGAATGCTGCTTATTATTCGATTGACCCGGAATAAAGGGGCATTAGAAAAGTGGAAGTGAAATCCGCCCCGCGCTTCCGTGTCTAAAAATAAGTCGAGCTGTATGTATATATGTAGCAACCGGTGGCGGTGGCGCGGGTTTCACTTTTTTCAATCCCGCCGCGTATAAACAATATAATGGTTTCACTTATTGCTGTTGAAAAAAAGATTTTTCCAGTAATAGATATATATATAATTTAATCTAAATGTATATCGCATTGTTCATCACGATATAACGAGTGATTCAAAAAGACAACCACGATGTTACTGAAGAAAGATTCTCAGATTAGATTACGTACATCCAAAGTGCACCACAGTTCTTCCGGAAAAACCCGCCGCTACTCTTTTTTCTCCACGATATAAAAAAAAAGAGCTTCTCGTATGTATAACCATCCGGTTTACGCTTCTACCACCCATAATGCAACGCTACGCGTATATAGTATACGTATATACACATGTATATATAACGTACTTTCCCAGTATGCGCACTTTTTACCGCTGGGCTTTTACATCGTAAAGCTCACGGTAATTCGCGATCTTTTTCGCTCTAAGGTCGCATCGCGTACCCATCATGTATTTTTCACGCTCACCGCGTGCGTAATGGAACGCGGAATTCCGAACGCCTCATATTCCATGTAGCTTGGAATAAAAAGTGAAAACGAGCTGCAGAGGTTACATCTCTCGCTTTGGTTGGTGAAAAAAGATTATAGAGAAAAGAAACGCGCGTGCTACTGGCATTAATTTATGATTGTTGCAGAGCGTCGCGCAGGCTTTGCGACACGAAAAGCGCTACTCCCATTGTTCTCGTTAAAACCGCGCGCGAGCGCGCCGCGTGCTAATTACAAAATAACGAGCGTCGCAAGAAAAGAGACGACGACGACGACGAGCTTTATACGTATACCATCCGTCGTCTCTTGCTAAATTGATAAAGATTTATAGATTGATAAATACGTGCTTTTAAATATCTATATCCGAATAT
This sequence comes from Torymus auratus, assembly GCA_900474315.1. Taxonomy (NCBI): domain Eukaryota; kingdom Metazoa; phylum Arthropoda; class Insecta; order Hymenoptera; family Torymidae; genus Torymus; species Torymus auratus. Next base: position 21,255 of record UXGD01002888.1, on the reverse strand, counting down.
CAGAAACAATGTGTGCGCGATATATCAGCACATCATGCATGAGTTATCTTTAGACCAAACGACATCGTATAAAAAAAAAAGAATCTCTTCATCCACACTGCGCATTCGCACCTGAACTCAAACCGATCGATCAATAAAATATTCCACGTACACGACGCTTATAATCCCGGCTCGACGTATATCCTTAACTCAATTACGGATCCGTCGCTAAAATCCGCGTCACGGTGGAAAAAAGGCGTGCTTACACGACACGACTCGAGCCCCGCTAATCCATCACGTTATCTTCCAGTTAGCGCCTCATCGTCGCGCTGCGCAGCCCCCGACCTTCTTTGTATAGCGCGCAAATCGCGGTATAGCACTGACTCACCGATCGATATATATATAGCGGAGACAGGGTCTCGCCGAAATTGCCGAGGAAGGTTTATTCCATTCGGGGAGAGAAGTTCTTTTGATATAGTATATACAGGGGGATTTTTCGCGGACCGAAATAAAGCGTCTGGAAGCTATTGGGGAATGGTATATGCCAGTGAACTTTGTGCTCGCGAGGGGAAGTTTCCTCCTGCGTTTTTAGTATACGTCTCGGTGAACATGTTTTTACGTGCGTTTTTGGTACGGAAGGTTGGCTTAATTTCAATTAACGTTAAGATACGGCGTTGCGAAAGAAATTACTTGTACCCGGCGAAGTTTAACGTTGGGTTACTTGGAATGTAATAAGCGTTAATTTTAATTAATTTTCAAGTGTACGCACGTAACGCGCTTAATTGGAACGTCTAATTAATATTTTCATTATTTTCTAGCTGTTAATTATATACCGGTAAAAAGAAATATCGATTCGACCCTTTTACATCAAGCGCAGTTAGAAAGAGAACTGTGGAAAATTTTTTAAACTTTACTATATTATTTGACACCGTTTCATAACTTTTATCAAAGTTCGTTGTTCTCCTTTTGCCAAACTGTAACTTTCGGTCTCGCAAAAACTCTTGCAATTTAATCTTCAAAATATAACGATTCCAAAATATATCACAAATTACATATTCTCCCCTCAAAAAAAGCACCCAAAAGAACCACGCCATAAACGAAAGTCCACCACAATCGCACGCGACTATCCAAAGACAAAACAAACTCTCTCTCTCTCTCTTTCTCGCTATAATTGCAGATAATGCACGCTTCGACCTCGTTCGCGCGGGCATATCGCTCCCCTCTCTCTCTCCTTTAATTAAAATTCGCGCGTCGCAGTTTGCGCGAAAACAGACGCCGCTGCCGGCGAGTGAGAGAGCTATATTCGTAACAATAATATCCTTATCGGCTCGATAGCTCCGCGCGCGAGCGCGGTTGCAACGAGAGATCGCCGCCCGGGCGCGCGCGCGCGCTTTATAAACAGAAATCGATGCGTGCCATGCCAAGCTGGCGGTCTCTGCATTGTGGATGTTGGTAGGCTTCGTGTGGGGTTGATGGTTTATTTTTTTCGAGAGGTGGCGAAGGAAATTTCCAAGAGGAAACCTGGGGATTGGGTTGGTTATTGGTTGCATTGTTTATATAGGATATATTTTGTTGAGCGTCACTCTTAATTAGAGCAGTTTTTCAGTAAAACTTTCTTTCGGGGCCATTTGCATTTTTGATGCTTCTAAAATTCATGAATATTCAGTTATGTCTGCCGGTGGGGTCAGTTTTATCTTAATTTTTCATTTCTCGTCGCCGCTGTAATTTATGGTCCTAGACATTTTTTGTTCGTCCAATTAGACGCAGAATTTATTTTCTGCGAAAAATTAACATTTTTGTCTTTGTGGCTATTCGGGGTTATATATGAATAAAACAATATAACTAAGAGAGAGTGTGTGCTGGTGTAGAAATTTCTTGTATAATTCTTGTTGCACACACATGTGTAAATTAGCTTACTTATATTATTTCTATCCACATAGAACTGAAAAAAAAATACGAATAAGTATATATAATTAAGATAAAACCGTTCTAAAATTAAATACATTATTGATAAAAACACGGATAAAATTTACTTTAATCTCGTAAACAACGGACGCCGCGCGTGAAAATACACTCTGAATCCTAGAAACGTACATATACTATTTTTATCCCATACGGTAAGCATTCGAATAACATCGTATTACGATAACACTTAATTACCCTACATCTCCAATTTAAAAACCGCCGATCAAAAAATCAAGCGGAAAAAAATATAAACAACGCTTCTATAGCATTATTCACGCATCTTCGTCGCACCTATACACATCAATCTATAGTATTTTCCTATTGTCGTCGCACATCAATCTACATTTTTCTTCTCTCCCGCGCCTGTCGCTATGAACGTGCCTTGTGTTTATCCGCCGGCGCGCTGATTAGCCTAATCAGCTGTTTTTGCGCTCCGCTTTCCTCATTTTTCTCGCTCGTGCGCGCGCAAAACAGCGACGAGGCTATTTTTAGCCTCGCTATACATACATAGCGACGTACGAAAAAATATTGCTAGCGCGGTTATTTAACGGTTTCTATAGCGCAATAGAGAGAGAGAGAATAGAAGTTTTGCTTTTATCGAGGCCTCGTAAAGTTCGATTCTTTTATTGCGAGAGGTGGGGATGGTGTAGTGATAATAGAGCGCTGCAGTTGCATATATATATGATGTGGAGTTGCGAGAGATTGGTCGAGTGTGCAACGCAATTTGCGTTCGTTCGCTGTTTGTCCTTATTTGCGAATTATGAGAATATTGTTTCCTGGTATAATATAGAGTTGCCGCGGTCGAGTGTTTACTTAAACAATGGCGTACTTTCGTAAATAGATTGTCAAAACAACGTTGTCGATAACAGTAATATTGGCTGGCGTATATATGATTTAATATACTAAGCGCGGTTCGTTATCCAATTCTCAACTATAGTAGAGCGTAAATATAGCACACTCTAATATTTCGATAAGAATATTATTCGCGTGAACTTAAAACTCAGTGCGCAATAACCGCCGCTAGTTATATACTGTTTAACCCAGAAAAAAAAAGCTCCGGTCGGTGTGTACAATACCGTTCGATGCGCACGCTATAATACAAAAGCTCACGCAATTACACGGCCGCCCCGGCGAGAGCGAGCGAACGGTCGGTTATGATAGGAATAAAAAGAACGCTCGATTCCTCCATTTTGCGCGCAAAAGTGTGCCGTAATATCGGAAAATACGTAAAAAAAAGTGCGCAGGCGTATTATATATAACGGCCGAGTCACTCTTCTTTCTTCTTCTTCGTTCGTCGTCGTCATCCAATGCTCTTCAATTTTTTCGCACTTACGGCTGAATATATCTCAAGAGAAAGAGAGAGAAAACGACAGTTTCATTCGTTCGATATTTCTCACTTTTACGCTATATTCATATCCATCCATCCACTAAATTCTTACATATAAAGCTTTCCAGCCTACATTTACAATTCGTTAAAAACCTTCGTTATACCGGCAACAAAGAAAACCCCCGGAACGCATTATATATACTTCACAAACCTACTCCGCAGCAGTCTGTCGCGTGTACAGGCGCAGATTGCGTACTCGTCGCGCGTCCATGTAGCCTCTATTTGCATCACATTGGCGAATATACGCGTATACATGTGCATGCACGAGTTCATTCTCCGCGCAGTCGATACATCTTGCACAATGCGCGAGGATCGACGGGAGTGTGCGAGCCGAATGATAATTCGAGTTTTCGAAGTGGGACGCGCGCGTTTGGCCGTTAGTTATATATGTGTATAGGGTGAGAGAGGGGATACATTGGGGTGTGGGTGACGAGGATTACTGAAACGTTAGATTGAGTTTATGAACAATATAAGATAGTGATACGCATTTTTGTAATTTTTGTTGATGATCAGCTATCGGATTTTTCGAGATGATAGACACTACATTTGGTATTTATTTTGACACTCGGTCCTAGTTTTATCACTAAAAAGATATTTTATAAACCATGATTATAATCAACAATAGAAAATTCGAACGTTTGTAAAATCTCTTCCTATCAGCCACGTGTACCACTTTACACTCCTTTATCATCGGCCCCTCTCACTCTCCCTCCTGACAAATAGACTTTCCATGTACCCGCCATAAGGCTTGCAGTACCACACACGTACTATTTCAGCGCACCTACATACAACACACCTGCCCACCTCAACAATACATTACTCTCGTATACACCTTATCTCCCATAACATTCACCCAAACACCTCCAAATTCCTCGACATTCCACACCACACATTATCCTAACACAACTCTCGTTCATTTTTTCCTCTACTTATACCGCCGCTTGCGAAACTCCTATATACATATAGCATACAACAGAGTTCATTCTCCTCTCGTATATATTCATTGGCAATGAATGGCTCGCTAGCTCGCAGCTCTCTATCTATTACACGCGAGCGAGCGCGAGAATTTATAGAATAGCCGCTGCGGCGAACGAATGTAGTTCACCCGCGAGATAAGAGCGGCAGAACTAGCCGTAATCGCGAGTAATTTTTGCAACGCGAGAATTGAGCGACGTCAATGACCTTTCATGTGCGTGTATATTATATAGTTGATGTGTGCGTGTGTGTATCTTATAGTTTCTAAATGCGGACGAGCGAGGATAATCTGGATATCGTGTGCGTGCGGGGTGCAAGTGACGTGTGAGGTATAATCGCGGATGGACTTTGGTTGCGCGTCTAATTTTAAAAGATGCGGTGTATCGAGTGCAAAAGATATCTCGCGTTGTGTAGTACAATATATGCGTGTATTGTAGAAACCGTGGCGGCGGTCCGTGCATTATGTGGCAATTGTGGAATATATGTCAGCAGCGCGGGGTGTCTTGACAGAATATTATCATCGTAAAAACAAACCGTTTAAGAAAAAATCGTGGTGGTGCTCGAATTGGCCACTGCTTTCTTAATTAAGGATAATTATCGCGTACACACAGACGCGAATTACTTATATAATTCTCACAAAAGTGCGATGTCTATTTTCAGCTCAGAAACCTATAGCTCTAATTTGTACGTGTACCAAATCAACAAACTCTCCCGCACGTATGCGAACTCGATTGCTCGAATCGCTAATTAATGCACGCTATACCTAACTTCAAACGAAAGAAAACTCAATCGCTCTCTCCGCTGGCAAAGTCCCGCGGTGGTATATGTAACCCAGTTTCCCTTCTTTCTGTCTTTCACAAAGCGCCCAAAGACGTACTCGGTCTCCCTATAACAAAGCGGAAGAGCACCTCGCATGTATAAACTATAAACCCAACGCTCGTCAAAGGAAATCCCGTCTACAAACAATTGTCATACCAATAGGATATCCCTGATTGCACGTAATAAAGGAGAAAAAAGAAGCGCGCGGTATATACGGTTCTTCGACGCCGCGAGGCAACGGTGCTGCAGTGGTAGCGGCATCGAGTTACAGACACGCCTGCGGTCGCGTGTGATTGAGAAATCACCGTCTGAGTGAGAGAGAGATGAGGTTTGCGATACACTTATATTATCCGCTACGATATATATGTTTTCTTTCTTTTTTAACCGACCCGTAAGTTTATATATAGCCCGCGCGCGCGTGAGAGAGATAGTACGGTACACGTAATGTAAACACACAATCGGCGAGTCGCGCAGGAAATTTAATAACAACACGTGCGCGCGGCGACCACCTCGACGTGATCTTTTTCACCTATACCTATATATAGAGGAGGAAAGAGTTGTTGACGGCCGCGCGGTAAAGAGAGGCACAATAATGCGCGCGACTTTGCGGGTTTCTCAAATTAGATTTCGCGAGTACTTATATAGCGAAGACGCGCGCGGTGTATGCAATGAGGCCGCGATTGACACGTGGTGTGTGCGAGACAGTGTCTATATATTGTTGACAAAAGTGTGATGTCTGTGTAAGCGTATATGGCAGATTACGAGGAAAATTTAGTTTCCTAGCGCGGAGGTATTATACATTCGCAAGGAATGCGTGCCGCAGCTATATATCCACGCTAGTATACTTATGTCATTAGCGAAGAATTCCCGCATATAATTACGAAAAAGCGAGGAGAAAAAAAGCTGTGCTCGAAGAAAAACAAAAATTAGAATTCCCATTTCCTCGCGAGTTTGCGCGGCTTGCAAATCACACCTGCGCCAGCACACTTTTTTGCATTCACGAGCGCATACATCTAGTCACATTCGACGGATAATTTGTTGAATTTCAAATGTTCAACACGCGCGCGTGTTCGGGTTATTAATAGCAACTACACGAAAACAAGAAAATTCGGATGCAAGTATATGGTTTGTTTATCGTCTAAATAACCAAAACAAACTCGAAATACTGGACAATCTTTAGATAACTCAAGAAATATTCTACAATTTTTTATAATAGATGATAGAGAAAAAAGGGAACGAGAGAAGGCTCATGCGACGCGGAAAATTCAATTCGCGCGCGCATGTGTGTGTGTGCAGCTCGACACGCTGTATATATACGAGAGAACGCGAGCAGTCCATAAAAAGATAAAGCGAAGAATGTCTCGCGGCGCGCAACTGGCGAAGTCTCCAGGGCGGCTGAGAACCGACGGCGTCGTCGACGTCTCGTATAAAGTGAAATATAGAGCGTATATACTTTTTTTCTTGAGGAAGGGAAGAGACAGGCGCCACGCGGTTTCTTCTATTAATCTTTATCCGTAGTGATAAAGTCAAAAATAAAAAGGAGACTACAAATTCTGCAAGAAAACAACCGATTCCGGCAGAAATAGCCACGGCAGAGTCTGAACAGAGTTCTAGAAAGAGTAAAAAAAAATTAGAATTTACATGAACTGTCAGCTTTACTCAATCAGCATAGGAGGAAGGAAGTGCGCAGAATCGAGCAGCAAAACAAATACTTGAGATATTCTACAAAAACTTATAAATCCATTTGTAAAGATACTCAGAGCCTCCTATATACCCTACAGGTTTCATTTTCTCCGCAGATTTGCCCTCGCCACTAGCGGTTACAATTGAACTAATACCAAATTTGAGAAATAGGAGAATATGTAGGATACTGTGGAAAGCTGTGCATATAAATATGCATTTTTGTTAATAATGTTCCAAATATGGTACAAATGCGCACTTTTCCATATTTGGTTCACAATAATACAAATTTTTTCATATTTTGCCACGCTTTCATCACATTTCTCATTTCCACATAGGAAAGTAATCAAAACAGCAGAAATACATTTTTGTTTACTTTGCCCAATTACGTCTACAACTATACTATATATATATCTAAAACATCCAACACCTTTATATCTTACATTTTCCTCAAAATCAATTACAAAAATAACCAGTTTCATCTCTGTTTACACTTTATCCCTCCTATGCACCACATCTCAAAGCCATCCGCATCGCCTCTATTTACAAAAACCACTACTACGACGCACCAGAAATTCCTCATTTCGCAACCACACACCCGCGCTACGCACCTATATCTCTCTCTCTTTCTCATATCATCTACATCACGTGCGCGTCGTGCTCGACACTAGACCATCTCGGCGACAACAAGGACGCACGCGCGGAAAAGCTGTTTATACGCTTCCGCGCGCGCGACGGTTCGCACGTTTTTCTTTTCCCGATGACAAAGTTCAAGAGATGACGGTGACGACTGGCGCCTCAACTGCGCGACGCTTTTTGTTGTTTGCTTCTTTTTTCCCCGCGTGTACAGTCTGTGAGAGGGAGATAGAGCGGAACACAATAGGCGTGATTTATCCGTCTATTGTGCGACGCAATGCGTTGTTTATGTGTATGAAAGAGAGAGGGGGGAGGTGTATAATTATGAAGTCGTTTAGCGAGTGATTGCCGGGTATTGGCTGCAACCGATGATTCGCGCGACTGCGGAGTATGAAAAAAAAATATCGCGGGGGGAGTTTATTGCGATGTGGATATACTTTATCGGCTTTTGTTGAGCGGCTTGGCGTTCTTTGTATGTCTCCGGTGTAGAGATTTAAGAACTGTTTACAATGAGCAGTTGACACAGACATTCTTTTTTTCTTCTCTCGGGTAGAATAATAAAACGTGGGATAGTTTTATAGTCTGCAAGATCTATAACATATGCAGGCTGAGCGATAGTTTGTCAACTACTTTATTGAACTTGTCGGTGTATTGGTGACACGTAATAACCAGCTATTATTTTCTTTCTCACTTCCTCTATCACTAATTCACGTGTGTATAACCTTGTCATCAACGATTATCATAAGCAACACTTTAGAACGGCAATATATACGCCTTCTACAGCAATTCCACCTTAATCCATCTGCCCTCCCACCACACACCGCACGCACCTCCCTTGAAATTGCACCCTTGCAAATACTTACAATCCCTGGCCAAGAAACCTCGCGAGTGCAATTCCGCAGTCGGCAATTTAGCAACGCGCTTCATTAAGCGCCTCTCTCTCTTCCCTCGGGGAGAGTTTTTCTCTCTCTCTTCCTCTACGACGCAATAAGGTCGAGGAGCTCGCGGCTATCAACTTTTCCTTCGCTTTTAGACGCGCTTTCTCTCACTCTATTCGCGACGGCTAAGGTCGCGTGCACGAGACGTTTTGTTTTTGAGTATAGGAGGGGTTACAAGGGATGCGCGTGGCGATGTTACGTGGTTCGCGTATATATAGGTATGTAAAAGGCTTGACCTTTTCCGCCTGATGAATTTTATTTGCCGCAATTTGCATTTCGCGAAGGTCTCTCGCGAAGGGTGAACTCTTTTTTTTCCTTCATTTTCATTGTTTCGCGCGCGGTGCGTGGGGTGATGGGCGCTCCGAGCTGTAAACACTTTACAACGTGTATTAAACTGCATGAATTAATCTTGGAAGTTTTGTTTTGTATTTTTTAACGAGTTCGATATATCGTTGAGCGAAAAAGATTGTAGATTAAAAACTTTTCTTACGTAAGCGATGGTTTTAAATACTGTGCATTTCTGCAATTTTACATCGAGCAATCGTTTCAACTTTTCAGCCCTGACCTCGCTCGGGGCTTAACAGCGTTTTAAGGCCGAAATCCTAAAGCAAACCTTCAAAACCCAACGGCGCAGTATCCTATATACGCCATTCAACTTCGTTACACTATACTTACTCACGCCTTCACTTCTCTCATTCTCCTTCCATTTACGAAACGCGTGAGAAAAACCAAAAGTCATTTCCATACTAGCGCATTCATAATTCCCCGCTTTATCCTCGGCTCCCCCTTCTTCTGTCTCGGTTTGTTTACGGAAACATGCAAATCACGCGCTCGAGCGTTCGCTCAATTTCCCAATGCCAAAGTCCCCCTTCGGTTAAAAAGAGCCTGTCACGTGTGTGCGAGCGTGTGTCCCTTATACTGATATATGTGGGATGCATTCTTCCCTTTTTTTTCTCTCTGTGTGATGATGAAGAATTTCAATTAACCGGGCGAAAGTTAATAAAAGTATCGGGCATTTTTTGCATGCTTCGTGCGATGGCGAGGTTTTTCTATGCTGCGATATGAGGAGAGAGTGTATCGGATATTTTACGCCGTGTGGAAGTTGGGGTTTGTTGAGGACGAAGCGTTGTTCATTAAATGTTGTATGATAAAAAATAAAATGTATTTCGTCGATAGATGCAATTATGTGAGAAAAAAGAATTATTCTTATGGTCCATTTTTTGTTGTTCACATTTATTGGCTTATATTGCTAACTAAAAATAGTAACTGGAAATAATTGCAATATAACTTGTAATACAATACGATATTTATTGCTCAGTTTTTTTGTAATTAACGACAAATACATTTCAAATCCAATAAAAGTCGATAAAATTTGTTAAAATATCGTGTATCACATAATATTGAACATCTAAAAATATCTCTTTTCCGACACTTTTAGTAATACATGAAAAAATAATTACAATTCGACCTATACCAACCCTTACCGCTCACTTAAAAATAATCCAACAAACAAACCTTACACCCCACTAAATTCTCCAACCTCACCCACGCACTTTTCGCTAAACTCAACGGTATACACCCAAAACTCAGCGATAATAATAACCTCCGCCCACCGTCGCGCTCGCAAGTTCGCCTCGCGCATAATCGCGTGGCGGTGATGCGGGCGATTGAACTTTCTGCAACTTTGTACGTATATACACGCGCGTGCAAATACATACATACACCTGCATCCCCGAATCTTCATGAATGCGGAATGCAAAATTATCCCTGTATGTACGCCAACGCATGCCGCGTAATCCTCCCTTGCGAACGCGAGGAGCCGGAATTAACGTGTATTCGAAGCTGGATCTGCGCGCTACGCGTGGAATTGATTCTTTGTAGTTGGGGGATGGAGGTTGTTTGTTTCGCGAATGAGAAATTGTTGGGTCGGTGTGTGTATAGTTTTGGGAAGAAAGGTGGGATTATTTGCAGGACGGGTAGTATTAGTTTGCAGTTGGAAAATAGAGAACATATAACAAGATGTTGTAAATGCTGTAAATTGATAACGTTTCATAATTATACTTGCCATTATTGCAAAGCATTATTTAGAATAGAAGAGATCATTGTTATTGGTCGCTATTGATAAAATTTATACAGTTCATCGTTCGCAACCGACATTCTATTACGATAAAATGAATGACGCTCCAAATTTAATTAATATTCACAGAAATTGTCACTCCAAAAAAATTAATTAAACCCTATTTTGTGCCCCAATTTTCAACGTTATAATAATATATATACATTTTCTCATTTCCATCACCCACTGCTATATACCACAGAATCCAGCAATTAACTCTAACGTTGTATTCTCGTTTTTCCTTCGCGCAGGCTCCGCGTCGATCGAGCACAAGAACGGCAATGGGAACAACAAGGGCAACAAGACGAACAACAACGGGGCCGAGGTCAATAGGAACGAGGAGCAGAACGGTTCCCTCGACAAGTCGCAGGCGAAGAAGAAGCCCGTAGTGCCGGGCGGTGGTCCTCTGTTACAGCAAACGTGAGTACTATATTATATACAACTTTGTCCCTTTCTCTTGCCATGCAAATTGCGCGTATACCCTGAGGAGATGGCGGAGTGTCTAATTGGTTTATCTCGGATGGGCTAACGTGTACCGGCTATTTCGGTGGTTAAATTTGACGTGGGCGATTTGATCACGGAGGGTGATTTTTTTTTCATCTCGCGTGGGATTATGCGTTTCATGCTGCGTGGAGTTCCAAAAAGTGGCAGTTTTCGAGGGGTACAGGCGTGGATATTATCCCTCTTTGATTACGGTCATGCGAATAATGCGGTAATTGTTCGAGCTCGAGTGGGTCGAAGTTATAACGGAATGCGGGTATAAAAATGCCGGGTTATCAACACTTTTCACAGCATGCTTGCCGGGTATGCGCGGATCGATAGGTTATTTATAAATTTTTTCGTTGTACTCGGCTCTTATTTTTATACTTCACGTTGAACAACGCTACATTGTGCAATTAAATTCCTTATACAAAATAAGCGAATTTGTATTATTTCTATGCAAAGTGCAGAGGCGTATAATTTTGAATATATAGTAATAATAATAATTGGCACCCTCATCCTGCGCGCACTCTACCAAATGCACACGCCTACTCTCATCAAACATCCCTCAAAACTGCACTCACCCCCTCTGCCCTCCTAATAATCCGATTTTCCCTTCAAAAACTCCGTCAACCGAAACCCCTATACTATCTCTTTCTCACCAGAGAGAATGACGGGGTAAAAAGACTTTACGCTCCGCCGGCGAATTCGCGCGTAAAAGAGAGGCGCGACTCTTATATCGATTCGCTCCTTTTCCCCGGCTGGTTCTTCTCGCGGCCCCCTTTACACCGGGCATATACCTACATAGCACGGAGAATTGCGCGTTTTTCAGCAGTGGCGTGTAATTGGCTTGCGAATGTGCGCCGCCGCTAGCGCCTTTATTCCCTTTGTTTTAGGGTGCGACGGGGTTTACGGTTAATTAATTCGGAAGAGATATATATACGCGTGTATATATGTACGTGCGCAGGAAATGAAATTGTTTTCGTGCACACAAAGAAGTCGCGGCACTTTTTTTATCCCTTTTCGCACGGGTATATAAGGTGAAATTGATTGGAAGGGAGAAATAGAGAGAGAGGGAGTTTAAATTTTAAAGGGAAGAGGTGAAATTGCGCGAATTACCCGCGGGGTTTAAAGGGAACTTCTTCGTCTTGGGAAGAGCGACGTCGCGGTGTAGATAGATACTTAGATATATAGATTCCACGTACCCCTGGGGGAAATATTTCTGTAATTCTTCGCGCGGGGAATAGCTCTCTCTTCGACAGAACGATAAAAGGTCAATTTGAAAGTTTCATTTTACCCTCGTCGAGATAAAAGGGGCAAAATTTTCCGAGCCGTAAAATGGCTTTTGACTTTGAGAACCCGCGTGTTTTACTATAATTACTACATTAGAGATAAGGGGCCGCGCGAGCGCAAAGCAAACTTTAAAAGCCGAGATAATTGAATTAGAGCCCCAAAGTTTCTCTCTCGTTCAATTTGAACCTTCAAACTTAAACTTATTAATATTTATCCTTTCAAAGATAAAGCGTTTCGTTTAACTTTGTATATATATGTGTACCCTTATCGCAAATTGAATTCATTCTACTGGACCAAAAACACCCGGCGAATTTCCGGAATACTCCTGACCCTCCCGACACATTGTATCCTTCTCTTCGACCGACCGCACAGAGGCGGCTGATAAAAGGCTAGCAGCAGCAGCGCGCGTTATTGCAATTGATTCCTTCTCTGGCTGGTGTGCCCGATAAAGGCAGAGAAGCGCCGTATAATAGCGAGCGGCTTCAAGGAGGAGGAAAAGGGTGGAAAAAGGAACGGGGCTGATTTTCTCTCAGCGTTATTTTCTTATTCCCGCGTCTGGAATGGGAATTTGAATTATGTATTTTGTAAGTGGATATGGGGTTGGTTTTAGAACGGGGGTTTCTCCTTGGTAAGGGGTTTAGCAGTTTTGGATTCGTGCTTGAATTTTAAATTGTATGCAATATATGTTTGATGAAAAAAATATGTCGGAAAATTACGAAAAGGATCATCTTATATACGTATTTCGAAGTAGAAAAATTCTGGGTATGGTTAGACAGCACTCGGACCGTAATTTTTCTTCATCTTCCAGATACTAGTTGGTGTAGTTTTATATTGACTTCATTGACCACTAGTTTGATAATAAATACAAAAAAGCTTTAGTTTGCTAGTCATAAAAATGTTAATAAATTCAGCTCAAAAGCTTTCCCCTTTTTATTCCCTACATGCAAATTCTCCTCGAAATTCAAATACATACGCGTTCACGCCTTGAATAAAAATCTAAACAGAACTCGGTATAAATCACAAATATATATGAATTTCCAATCCAAATGTATACACTCGCATCATCATTTTTATTATTTATCCTTCGCGCCGACCTCGCAAATCCGAAAAATTCCAGATTTTTATGGCACTCCGCCAAAAATACGCACCAGTCTCTCGAAACCCAATACAATATATTTATCTTATATATAATATACTACACTCGACCATCGCGACCCTTTCACCAACCTGCACTCTGTCTCTTTCTCTCTAACGTTCGACCGTCTTCTTGCCTGCTTTCAGAGAGATATCGACCAGCCAGCTGGACTTCTTCAGGATGCTCGACGAGAAAATCGAGAGCGTAAGTTTTTCTTATTCTTCTCTCTATCTTCACACCCACATAAACACACACACAGCTAGCAGATTCCCTCTAAGACGTGAGTCGGGGCCAAACGACAATGGCCGCGGGTCGCGTTGGATTTTAACGACGTCATTATGCCGACCGTCGTCGTATCTGTCTCTCTCTGTGTGTGTGGGGACGGTAACGAGAATTATTGCTAATACGCCGAGAGAGAAGCCCATTGTGCCAGAGCGCGAGCGTGGTAATTACTCGCGTATTGGCATGCGCCCGCGTGCGTCGATAAATGCAACGTAGGAGGAGGAGGGGGTACTTTCTCGCAACGGCGATTCGCGGTCGCGGTATATACGTAGTGAGTAACGAGCGTAACGATATATGTGCGTTCTCCGATTCGTATATATATAGACAATACGATGCTTTTGTTGGCGGATGTCTAACGTGCGGTTAACGTCTGGAAAGCTGAAGAGAGATATCGAGAGGTTTCTTTTATTATTGGGGAAGATTGTCGGGGCGATTGTATAAGTGTGGTATATGTGTTAATATACTTCTATTGCGAATCGTTTTCAATGTTTGCGCGTTTGGAATATGTAAATATCGAATGGAGTAAACAAAAAAGAATGGACATATGTGAAAAACAAATAAAATATACTTTATTCTCGTGCGTGAATTTGAAAAACAAATTTACCCCCTTGCAAATATTTAAATAAAATCCTATATATACACGCGTCAATTTTTTTTTTCTATACATATTGTATAAACATGACGCATTCGTCAAACTCCGATGACATATATCCCGGGGAAAAAAATCAAACTCTTGTATATTATAAAGGAACATACCCACGCGAATATAAAAGCCATGCATATCGTCGTCGGACGTCGGCATAGTGCAACGAGTTCATTGGCACGAACTATATACGCGCCGCCGTCGCATAGGCGAGACATTATTCTCGGAAAATAGGCGGGCCGAAAGGCCGCTGCCGTCACAGTCCTACACACGTACACCGAATAAATTTTCGATTGTGCGCCACGCGCGCGCGAGCCACAATGGCCTCTTAAAGTCTCTATGGGCTTATCGGCACTTCTGCATCGCGACCCGCCGCCGTTTCATTTCTCTCTCTCTCTCTTTTTGCATGCGCGCGCGCTACATTCGCCGAGTGTGACACACACCGAATGCATTATGTAACCCATTCGCCTAAAACGTACACGACGAGACGTTTGCGCGCGCGCGCGTGTCTCTCGAGTGACGACGACGAAAAAATGCGCGATGAGAGGTCGCCGTTAAGACGCCGCATGGTTTATTTTTGGGGGCCGCGTATAAGAGTGGTAAATATTTTGTTTCGCGGTGGGTTTCCCCTAGAGCGCATATGTGGCTACAAGTTCTTTTTTTTATCTGCTAAGAAGTGGTGGTGGTAGTAGTAGTAGGGTAAATATTTTCAGTGGAGGTGTAAAAGTGGATAATAAAGCGCGGTATGAATTTGCATGGGTTGGTGGAAAAATATTATCTCACGCGCGGGCAGTGCAGAGGCTCTCGGTGCGGACATGTGCCATGCTTTTTTTGGATTTTTTTTTTGTGAGGTTTCTTGAAATGTTAGTTTGATACTGCACAGTTGGGTATTTTAATTTTGCCCTGGTCGATGTTATTCTTATATTAAAGGAAATATTTGGAAATTTTAAATAATAATATAATTTAAAGCTATAAAGAAAAATGTGCTCCTTTTACTTTGTGTTAGATATTTGTCAGTTTTTCCTTACCTTTTGTCTTATCTTATTTTAAAAGCCAATATAACACGGAAATAAATAAAGTAACAGTGCAACCGTTTTGCAAAAGTAACATTAACTTTTCTAAGAAAAAGTTACAGTCCGTTGATAAAAGAAAGATTCTTCGTTTCTCTTACGCTTGTACTGCTTAAAAAAAAAAAGTATCGGTTTTTCTGTGGTTTCTGTACTTACTTGAACATTTGAAAATTCCTCATCACACATACAACTCACACACACACGAACCGGTATACACCACCAACGTTCAACCCATCGAAAACTAACCCCAGCCCTTCTCTCTACTTCCAGGGCCCCGACTACGACGAAACAGCCGACACACCTCTACACGCCGAGCACGTAACCGGGCTCCTCCGTCGCTGGGAGCTGGCAAGCGCCACCTGGTCCTCGACGAACATGGTCAGCGACGTGAACGCCACTACGAGCCTCAAGACGAACGCCTACCACCAGCAGCATCAACCCCATCGTTCTCTCATCGCTGCGTCCCAGCAATCGACGCGCGTCAACTTCAAGCCCCTCCCACCGCCTATTAGCAGCCTGGGCAGTACCAACGTCACGACTATGGGCCTCTCGGCGAAAGACCGCGAGAGTATGCGTAACATAATTGGCGGCCGGCCTGAATCCGCGCCAGTATTCGTACAGCGCGGCAACACGACGGTCGACCGGCTCGACGGGCTGGGACCCCAATACCAGCACCACTGCCCCTCACCTAACATGCCCCGCCATGTCCTCGAGTCCATCAGCCAAAGTCCCACGCAGTCCCTTAAAACTCCACCAGGCATCTCCTCGCCCACGACTATCAGCCGCTACCAGCACTACCATCACCCCGACTTCCAGCAGCAGTCGGCGAAGGTGACCAAGGCGCAGTACAACCAGGGGCCCAGCCCCCTAAACGGCGAGTTCACACCCCAGCCGTCGCTCTACCGCGACCGCGAGTACATCACGAGGCAGTCGTCCCTGCAGCAACAGCAGAGCTACGACTCGCCCGGGCCTAACGCTCTCATCCGAAATTCACCCAGCAATCCGTACGTCCAGCAGTTCCAGATAACATCTGCACCCCAGCCGGCCAGTCATCAACAACAGTACGCCCCGAGGAAACGTACCACCGGGGGCTATGGGCCCGCTGCGCAAATGACGTGACCGGCAGCTCATGACGGGGCCCGCTGGACCACGCGATAGAGGATGATGCTGATGATGTCGATGATATAAACACAAAGACTGACGACGTGAGGACGACGCGAGAGGGATAGATTGCTAGGTAGGATTGATCGTCGACGAGGATGATGATGGAGCGTTGAGGACGCCGTGATGACGAGGGCTGATGGAAGGCTCTCGCGAGAGGATCAGGAGAAGGACGCGCGCGCGCGACCTGTGCCGGAATCGAATGGTCTTTTTTGATTTGTCGAAACGCGACGGTTCTTTTGCGATTATGTATACACTTGTATATGGTATATATCGGATATCTCGAAATTTTTTTATTCTTATGTATTATATATTATACTTATATGACTTGACTTCTAGCGGACGCTGTTGCGAATCGTAGATCGTCTGTTTTGAAGGAAATAAGAACAAACGTTTTCTAAATTGAAATGGAGATAACGAATATCGACAGTTTCGGTGGGAGCTAGAATACACACTGCGTTTTGCTTGGAAAGCAAGCGAAAGAAAAAGAAATAATAATGCGTTGATATTGGGAGAATCGGAGATGAATTGTATTATACTTTTTAAAAATTATTTATTTAACGATTAATTGTAGAACGAACTTATGTATACGATATGTATTTGTGAAGTAAGGATGGGTCTACGAGAGATTGGAAGAGGTTCGGACAGGTCGTGCTGTATGCTCTGGGTCAAAAGAGTTTGATTTGCGATTGCATTTTCTGCGTCTTATACTGTTGTATCGGCGAAATTGCAGCGAAACATACGGTTTTCAAATTTTAATTCACACCCGTTGAATGAATTATGTAAATAAGAAAGGTGGACTATATTTTATATATATATTGTTTTTTTTCTTATGTTTTTATATAAACTAGTCTGTTGGAAGATTTACAATAAACCAAAAATTGATACAAATAATATAATTTGAATTTATTTATTTTCTGTTTGATTTGAAATAATATTACCTTATGTGAAATGCATTTAACCAAAATAATAATTAACGGAAATATCACCGCGGATCAAAATGTAAAAAATGATTTGAAATTTATAAATTTTGTCGTTTGATGTATTTATATTTATTTAACTAGAAACTTTACGGAAAATTCATATTTCTTTTTTCATAAAAAATAATAACGATACAAATTCTGAAAAATAAATTGAAATAAAAATCTAGATTTACAAAAGGCAACTAAATTCACTGAAGATTTGATAATTTCACGGTTCTAAACTAACGCGCATATTTTTTTATATGTTTCTATTGTCATAAAATAAATTTAAAACACTTGGCATTCCTAATTTTATATTGTCATTTTCTTCCACTCAAAGTATAGTCCATCTCTATGATTTCTCTCAATAGAAAAACTCTGTAATTTCATACAGGCGTTATTGGTACACTTGAGAACATCACATAAGCTATAATATATAGGGCGTACTGGAGAATTCTTTCGCGAGACAAGCACTGACAACGGATTGATCGATCAAGCGGAGCAACCTACAAAATGATTAAATACAAATTCTAACGTTTCTACGTGGACTTCGACGCAGAACAGTGAAAAAGAACTCTAAAAACCAAAAGTCGTTTTGTGAAACACAAACGTTAAACATAAATCAAAACAATAAATTCTAACGGGATCTATACCAAAAATTTTTTTCCAAAATTTAGATTCGAATTATATACAAAAGAAAAAAATGTTTTATAAACTTTCATATTTTATATGAATTTTAATATATACGTATTTCTATGAGTTTTGCATTTCTAACCGATTTACGTCAAAAGAGCGAATAAACACATAAACATACATACATGCACTCGAGAAATACAATAAAAAAGCGAACAAAAAAAATAATAAAGAAAACAGCGAGATAAGACGCGCGAAACCAAACCAAAAAGAAATCATAGTCTCCCCTTTGCTGCTGACGCATATAGAAGTAAAAAGATCCTCTATTGTAAAGTGCCAAAGGTCATACACACGAGGTGAGAAAAGAAAGAAAGAGTGAGAAAGGGATGGAAACGTTACGGAAAATTCTCGATGTGCTTATCATAATTCTCAAGATCTTGTGCAAGACGAACGAACTAATCTTCGCTGATGACACGTATATATAAATATAGGTGAGCCCTCGATTCAGACTTGTATAAATGTATTAGAAGATTTCCAATGGGAATAATAAAGGAAGAAGGGTGAGCGAGCGAGCGAGCGAGAGAGAGAGAGAGAGAGAGAGAGAGAGAGAGAGAGAGAGAGAGAGAGAAACGAGATATTACATGTATATATACATAGCTTTATGTACATATATATATGTAGAAACAATGGCTGCGCTTTATATATATGTATATACATATGTATGTATAAAAAGAGGTGAAATAATAATATAAAGGCGAGCGTATCGAAGGATATATAATATAATATAATATAATGTTGAGCGACGATAATTGTACGATTCGCGAGAGAGAGAGGAGAGAGGCGTTATATAGGCTTAGTGGAAAAAATCGTAACATTGTGTATAGATTCATTATATGTTATAATAACGTATAAGTACGCTAAATAAAAAAAAAACTTCGACGTGATGACTGTATATTTCTATGTTGACCATGTTTTCAAACGATGCAAACAAACAAAAAATAATAAAGAAATGAATAAAAAAAAGACAGAAATAAAAAAAAACTATATATATATATTATATATAATATATAGTTGAGGCTGAAACAAATTTTATATTCATGTTACGATATACTATAATAAAAATATACACTGTATTGAGAAAAAATAAATTAATTCACCATTAGAAAGGATATATACATTCGGTCATTCGAACACGACGATTTTGCTGCGTAATAAAGATAAAAAGAAGAGCCCATTTATGACTTCGCATCTTATTCTGTTGAAACAGACCTTCTTTTCATAAATAAATTCATAATTTCTCCTTAAAGCAATATTGTATTTAATTGATTCCACGATCGTTAAACTCCTCCTTCTATTCCTTTTCTTTTCCCATACACTAAAAACCTTCTTTAACGTTTGCGAGAATAGAATACTTTGTTTCAAATTGCTTCAAAGTATTAAAAAAAAACGAGCTGTCTTTAAATAAAGCATTAATTTTTCCTTTACGATTTCGTCAATTGGATTCGACCCAAACCGAACTTTCTCGCGCGGGCTAACAAAGTTTTCCATATTGACCGCGTTTTGACGCTCTTGTGATTCCTTTATGTCTTCCTGGCTCCTCGTGCAACTCGATTGGAAATTAACCGAAGGCGATCTTGGAGAGCGTCCAAGGATCATAAGACCCTGAAAGTGGCGTTTAACCATGCCTTTGGCAAGATGCATATCTGATATATTGATATACAGTGAAACCGCATTCTACGCTTTCTATTTCATAATATATGTATACGTAACTATTTTTTTTTGTATAGAGAAGAATGATTCATAATTTAGGCACATAAGATTTCGTTTTTATCACCATTCGAAAAAGCCTGATCATTTGGAATATTGGCATTTATTAATATTATTCTGATTCTTATTATTATTATCTACCATTGTCACGTCCACTTTCTTTTCCATTCTTCTCGAAATTCTGAATTTCAAAGTGCTTCCCGAACCGCCGTCAACCGAGCTTAGGCTTTCGACCAGTCAACGCCAAAAGCGCGAGAAAAGGTATAATTCCATGGGTCGCGCACATATATCCGCGGAGACAGCGACTCGCCGTAATCCGATTTAATGTACCGGACATAAGGGTCGTTTCGCGTCGCAATTCTCTCGTTTTAGGCATGGCGCGCTTGTAAAAAAAAAGAACGGAATCGCCAAGGCTCACACGGAAGGTTTACAGGGTGCGCGAGACAATATAGCCGAGTCGAAAAGTATATGTGCAATGGCGGTGGTGTAGGGATTATCGTGGCGGGTGATTCGGAGTTATTGCGGAGGAGTCTTGTCTAATGGTTATTTTCAATGGGAGAATTGCGTCTCTGCAGTAACAAAATGTTGGAGTAATTGTTGTACAAACTACTTACATATTTTAATTCTTTTTTATTTTATTTGGGTAAGAAGATGTCTTATGCAGAAAATGTATGTTACGAAATGATAAAGCAGTTAGTGTTTGACTAAATTAGTGACAATTAATATCACAATGATATTGCTCTTTTAAAATTGGCAGTGGTAAATGAGAACGGCTGGATGGGGGAAAATTATTTCATGAACGCTTCAATCTATTAATATAGTTGAATAAAAACCTCCTACATTGGAGGGATGAGTGTTCTCACATAAGATTCTAAAATGGCGAAAAGAGTAAGAAACTTGTCTCTTTAAAAAAAAACACCGCTGACAATTCACTGGCCCGCAACTTCGTCAAACTTAATTTGCTGATTCCTTTAATTAACTTTTAATAACAAAATCTATAATTTTTGTACCAATTTATGACATAATTATAATAAAATTAATTTATGAAGATTTAAAAGTTTATATTTTTAAATATATTTATTTATTTATTTATTTAGACCAACGGGCAAGAATGCCCTAGGTTTAACATAATATCGGTGGCTCTCAGGAATAACGACTTAGTTGTAAGTAAAGTTGAAGTCTTAACTAAAGTTGAAGAAAGTGAGCGATTGGAAGCATTTTTTTCAACTTTCATGATTTTTTTTCTCAAAAACTATACATTCTATGAAAAAATATCTCTGAAATTTATGGACCAATCATTTTGTCCACAGAATTCGACCAAGAGCTATCCAAAA